>CM077153.1:82273282-82548820 GCA_039583875.1 Platanthera guangdongensis | reverse complement strand
TTTGGAGGAGTTTGTGCCTTATCTAGCATAAGTTAGAAAGGTGCGAGGGAAAGTGGATATACCTAATTGGGGAACCACTATAAATATCTATGTGCTTTGGCTGTGATGTTTGTTCTTTTTTCATATTGCAGGTAATAAGTACATGCTCTAAGATCACCTTAGAAAGATGGTAAAGAAAGCTAAACACTCAGTAAGAAATATCAAAAAGACTTAGGATTTTCAAAGACCTATTCACCCCCTCCCTCTGATACCTTTGAATGTTATTAATCAAGGTTAGCTAGTCACTAGGAGGGTGGGGGGGTGAATAGGGGGGGTGAATAGTCTTTGAAAATTCCTAAGTCTTTTTGTTATTTTCTTACTGAGTGTTTAGCTTTCTTTTACTTTCTTCCTAAGGTTATCTTAGAGCTTGTCCTTAGTACCTGCAATATAGATGAAGAACAAACAACACATCAAAGCACACAGATATTTATAGTGGTTCACCAATTGGGTACATCTACTTTCCCTCCCACCTTTCTAACTTATGTAGACAGGCTCAACTCCTCCAAAATGCTCCTCATAGCTTACACCTCAGGCCCTGAGCCTTACACTAAGGATCTCTTTAGACCCTACCTCAGACTACAAAGGTTCCTACCTCATAGGCCTGCAGTGCTCTTACAACTCAGTGGTCCTCAAACCACCTACCTCAGCCTTATCTCTAAGGCCTATAGCTCAGGATTTCAACCTTACAACTTCAGGCACAAGACCCTACTCTCAGAGTGCTGCAACACTCCTACAGCTCAGTACCCTTCCTGGTACCTACCTTAGTGCCATTCCATCACCTACAGCTCAGTGCACACCACCTGTCACCTATCCTCAGGCAAAAACAGCCCTACACACAGATCAATAATATCCTGCAATAAGAAATAGTTAAACCACTTTGACACAAAGAAATTTCTCTATGTCAACAACTATAGCAGAGAAACTTCTTCTCTAAACTTCTCCTCACAGTAAGAAAAATAATGCTGGAGGTACTCAGAAGATGACTTTTGAACTTGCTGAAGAAAGCTAAATATCTGTTGATCTTCAGTCTTAAAGAAGCTACCTGAACCTGCCCAAGGCTGAAGGTTCTTCTTTTGTCATAACAATTTCCTGAATCTACTGTGGCTGATGGAGATTGCACAATTATCTGAACTTTTCTTGCAGGAGAGCTTCAAGCTTTTTTTTCATGCAGCAATGGCGAGAAGATGATGTCGGGTACTGACTTTTCCAGTAGATAATGACCTAAAAAGTTGTCTTGTGTCTTGGACCGTCTCCTCCTTTTGTAGTCCACTGATCAACGGCTCTTAAAGATCAATGGGCCCCACCTGCAGTATCCAGCTGCATCTTTCTTTAAAGCCTATCTATCGTACTGTAGGCCTGCGGCGCCTTTTGTCGCGTACTGTGGCTTTTCCGCTAACAATTTGAATATGGTTGACATTTTGACTTGTTGACATCAGCACCTGAAGACTTAGTCAAAATCCAAGCATTAGTAGTATAGGCGTTGATTGAATGAGCTTCACTCAACACAAATCACTTAGACAGATTTTCTGTCACTTGGCATTGAGTGAGTTACCTTATCACAACGCCAAACTTATTAGATTATAAATCTGTTTCTAGGCATTGATCATTCAGCTTCACTCAACACTAACTTATTTTTTCAGCTTTCTACTGCTTGGCGTTGAGTGAGTGAGCATCACTCACGTCAAACTACCTAAAATAATTCTATCTTCATCTACCTCTGGAGTTGCATTACTCACTCAATGCTGTCAACACCTAGTGAAGATAAAAATAACACAAGGATACTAGAACTTGAGAAAGATCTTTCTAAGTCTCGGTCTTGCATTGATTCTCTTACAAAAGATAGTGGGATGACTCTAACAATCTTCGATTCAAAATAACACAAAAGCAATGAACGCTTTATTTTATGCAATAGATAGGATAGAATTTAATCATGTTTGTGAATGTGAAACTACATATGATATATGAAACTTACTTGAAGTTATCCATGAATGTACATCGCAGGTGAAAGTCTCCAAGCTATTCTAATTAGAATCTGAATTTGAGAAAATCAAGATGGAGGTCGATAAAGATGTAGACTACACGTACACGCGGTTCAGTAAAATTGTAAATGAGTCGAAGAATCTAGGAAAGCGATTTTCAAATGGAGATCTAGTTAAGAAGATCCTTAGGTCACTTATCCCGATGTCCCCCCCCCCCCCCCCCCCAAAGTTGCTGCCCATCTCAGAGTTACATGATCTAAAGACTCTATAAATAGGAATCAAGTAGTTTGAGCTCAGAAACTGAAGAAGAGGCCAACAAGTTCCTAATGGGAAAAGATGTCTCATCATTTAATGATGAAAGTAGTGTCCAGAGCAACACTGAGGTAAATCCTCCATCTTATGAATATTTATATACTGAATTTTTAAGAACATGCAAGTACTTTGATAAGTTTAGATGAGATTAAATTACTAAAATCTGAAAGTAAAAAAAAAAATAAATGAAGTAAAAATACTTGGGAAGGAGAATATAACTTGTTAAGAGGATTGTCCGTCTTCGACAAGGGTACTAGAACTTGAGAAAGATCTTTCTAAGTCTCAGTCTCGCATTGACTCTCATACAAGGGAAAAGGGACCTTATAAAGATCTCTAAAACTTTCTTAGTCACAAGTATAAGGAAGTAAAAAGGTCTTCTCAAACTAGTGCGGTACTATAGTTGTTGAAAACACCCAATTGAGAGGCCGAGTCTGTGACTTGGAAATGGCCTCTAAAAATTTGGAATGGGCCAAAAGTCACTGAATATGATTTTGGCGAATCAATGCTATAGTTTGGCAAAATTTGGACTTAGATACCCTTCTGGACACTATTGCCTGGCGACAGCCACTGTCGCCGACGATAAGAAAAATTTCAGCAACCTGTGAAAATGATAAATTTACTGCAAATGCTTCCTCCAGCAAGAATTCAAAAACTAATTTGAAAAATCCTTCAACTCCATTCATCATTTGTGATAAATGTAATAAGTTTGGACATACCACTCACACCTGTAAAAAGACAGGATACTGTTCTATTAAACAAGTCTGAGTACCTAAGGCTTCCACCTATACTATGGGGGAACTACTTGGGTAACCAGATCTTTACTCTCATCCTCTTTCAAGGAATGTTGGCAGGCTAAGGAAAAAAGAAGATGTGTGGTACTTGTACTCATGGTGTTCCAAGCACATGACGGGCAACAAATCAAAGTTCCTTAGCCTAGACATGAAGAAAGGATTAGTTACGTTTGGTGATAATGGGAAAGTAAGGATTATCGGCATTGGAGTAGTAGGTAACAAGTCTTTTACTATTTCAAATGTTTTGTATGTTAAAGGTTTGAAGCATAACATAATTTCTATAAGTCAATTATGTGATATTGCTTTAAATGTTTTATTTGACTCATCTTCAAACTTGTGCAAAATTTTTGATTCCAAAACAAACAATATTGTTCTTACTGCTCCTAGGTGTCAAAATATTTATATGATTAAATTTAATGATTTATCACATTCTTCATTAAAATATTTATGTCGAAAAATGATGAATTATATTTGTGGCATAGACGTCTTGGATATTCTAGTTGCAAACTAATTATTAAATTATCTATAAATAAATTAATAAAGGTTTACCTATTTTGCATGCAAATTTATCTTCTTTATGTTCACCATGTAAAAAAAGAAAATTTTCAAAGTCATCTTTTAAAAGCAAAAATGTTATTTCCACTACTAGTCCTTTACAGTTGATTCATATGGATTTGTTCGGTCCAGTTACTATACAAGTCTAGGAGGTAAAAAATACACTTTTGTTTTGATTGATGATTATTCTTGTTATTGTTGGACAATTTTCTTTTCGTCAAAATCTGATGCATTATTAAAATTTTCTAAATTGTGTATACATATTGAAAATGAACTTGATTTTAAAAAAAATGTATTTGTTCAGATCATGGAGGTGAATTTGATAATGATAAATTTGTATCTATGTGTACTGAGTTAGGAATTAAGCATGAATTTCAGCTCCTCGCACACCGCAACAAAATGTGTGGTAGAGAGGAAAAATAGAACACTTCAAGAACTAGCTTGTACTATATTATCAGAATACAAATTACCTAGATCATTTTGGGCTGAATCTATTAGTACTGCATGTTATTTTATCAATCGTGTTATGCTTCGACCTTTCCTGAAAATAACTCCTCATGAACTATACTTTCAAAAGAAACCTAATGTATCTTTTTTCATTGTTTTTGGATGTAAAGGCTTCATTTTGTACACAAAAGATAATTTAGGAAAGTTTGATGAAAAATGTGATGAAGGCATATTTATTTGTTACTCTTCAACTAGTAAAGCTTATAGAGTTTACAATAAAGAGACAAAAATAGTTGAAGAATCTATTCATGTTAAATTTGATGAACTTTTCCCTTGTGTAGAAACTAACAATACATGTCAAGATAAAGAGCCCTTCCCTCTACAAAGGTCGAATGATGATGAAGTACTTGGAGAAAAAAAGATGAAGATAAAGAAGAACCAGAAGAAGAAGAAGTGCAAGAATATGTGCCTCCAAGTGAACTGATATTTTCAAAAGATCATCCACAAGATTTGGTAATTGGAGAACCATCAAGAGCAGTAAGTACTCGTTCATCTTTACATGATTTATTTTCAAACCTATGCTTTATATCAGATATAGAACCAAAAGATGTAGAAATTGCTTTAAATGATAATTATTGATTTTTAGCTATGAATGAAGAACTTAGTTAATTTGAACGTAATAAGGTTTGAAAACTAGTCAAAAGATCATCAAATCATCCTATTGTAGGCATTAAGTGGATCTTTAAATATAAAATGGGTAATGAATCTAGGGTCATTCGAAACAAAGATAGACTTGAAGCAAAAGGTTTTTCACAAATTGAATGAATAGATTTTGATGAAACTTTTGCACCCATAGCACATTTAGAAGCAGTTAGAATTTTTCTTGCATTTGCTAGATTTAAAAGATTTAAATTATTTCAAATAGATGTCAAAACCGCTTTTCTTAACGGGTAAATTAATGAAGAGGTTTATGTAGAACAACCTCGAGGCTTTGTTGATGATAAATTTCCTGATCATATTTTTAAGTTAGAAAAAGCCCTTTATGGTTTAAAGCAAAGACCACAAGCATTGTATGATAGATTAACTGTATATTTGTTTACAAAATGGGTAGTGCTGATTGTACACTTTTTATTAAACATGTTCATGATGATCTTATAGTTTTGTAAATATATGTTGATGACATTATTTTTGGATCCCCTAATGAAAAGTTATGTAACAATTTTGTAGAAATTATGAAAAATGAATTTGAAATGAGGAAGGTGGGAGAACTCACTTATTTTCTTGGTTTTCAAATTACACAAAGGCATGATGATATTTTTATTAATCAGTGTAAATACATTCATGATGTTTTAAAAAGATTTGGATTTGAAAATCTAAAACATGCTAATACCCCTATGAGTGTCTCTTTGAAATTAGGAAAAGATGAAAATGGAATTTCAATAGATCAAATATTATATAGAGGAATGATGGGATCTCTTTTGTATTTAACCGCATCTAGACCTGATATTATGTTCGCAGTATGCTTATGTGTTAGATTTCAGGCTAATCCCAAAGAATCACATTTAAAGGGGGTTAAAAGATTTTTTAGATATCTTATTGGTACATCTAAGCTAGGTTTGTGGTATCCACATAATGATAGTTTTATTTTGCATGGTTATTCTAATTCTGATTATGCTGGTTGTTTATTAGACCGTAAGATCATAAGTGACACTTCTCACTTTCTAGGCCCATCACTTATTTCGTGGTCGAGTAGGAAACAAAATTTTGTTGCCTTATCCACCACCGAGGATGAATATATTGCACTAGGTAGTTGTCATGCACAAGCTCTTTGAATGAAACAAATCTTAGAAGACTTTGGAATTAACCACGTCACAGTTGAATTGAAGTGTTTTAACGAAAGTGCAATTGACTTAACATACAATCCAGTTCATCACACTAGGTCCAAACATATTGATGTATGCCATCACTTCATTAGATACCACATTAAGCAAAATACAATCAAAGTTAATTTTATAGGCACTGAATCACAGCTTGCCGATATTTTCACAAAACCACTTCCATTTTTCCAATTTTCATTACTAAGAAAAGAACTAGGAATCCTGGACATATCAAGCTAATAAATTGCACAAAAAATTAACTTTAATTAAGAGAAAATGATAATTATAATTAATAACACCAAAATAATCCGAGTCAAAAAAAGAACTACAATAGCACTTAAATCACAGAATAGTTCAACTAATATTACAATACAGAATTCCAACCAGCAACATGAAAAGTCAAACTGCACTGTCGCCTGGCGACACTGAATGTCGCCAGGCATTATCTTCAAAACTCCAAATCACCCTGATTGAATGTCGCCAGGCATTATCTTCAAAACTCCAGATAACCACAAAATCTTCAAATATTCCTGCTATGCACTGCACTAGTGTCCTCTTGATCTTCTATAGAACTCTGTCCACTACTTCTTTTTGGCAAGGTCAGCGAGTTGACGATCGTGGGGGCTCCATAACTGGAATCTACCTTTTCACTGCCTCGGCTAGAGTTGGCTTCAATTTGAGTCTATTGGTGAGGAATTTAAAGAACTTTTGAACTTCAGAAAAATTCTTCTTCACCTCCCTCTTGTGTTCTTCAAGCGACTCTCATAAGTCATCCAACCCTTTATGTAATGAACCAACTATTTCTAGTGGTGGATTTCTTATAGTTGTCACCGGTTCACTAGTACGTGTTGAACCACCTCGAGATCCACCGCGTGATATTGTAGAACCGTTAGAAAATATGGCCGGTTCACAGTTGTAACGCCCCTGATTTTTCAGTATTAATTTTTATTCTCGTAGTGGGGTAATTTTGACATCAGGGTGTTACATGGCCACGTGTTTGGCATGTGCCGTGGTTAGATCATGGTTTTTGCTCTTTAGGTTTTCAGGGTGGCTGGGTTTAGCCTGTTCGCAAGATTGCCTTACGAGCTGGGTCTATTTTGTTGGCACGGTGGAGCCTTTTGGGAATGCTTGTGTTTTGGCTTCAGGAGGTGTTTACCCGAGTTTGGTTTGTCTGATCTCAATTTTGACATCACTGTTAGGTTCGCAGCATCGGTATTTAGCTACTGTGTGAATTTTGTTAAATTCCGAGTTCTTTTGAATATTGGGTCCTTTTGGTGTTATTTAATTAATTAATAATATAATATATTATATTTATAAGTTTATATAGTCACATCGAAACCCTACTCGCTTAATATTCATCGTCTTCCTTAACCCAACAGTGGACATTTCATGAAAGAGACGATCGGCAGACGAGCGAACTTTTGGCAGATGTTTGAGGGAACTCCAGTGGTCGGTTCCATCATTAGAGTAGAGATTCAGAAAGCACTCGTCAAGTGCTACGCGATCGTGGTAAGTTTTTCCCAATACGTTGATTTTTATACGTTAGGGTTAGCGATTTTGACCTTTTTTCCACTCCAAAAGTTTCACGAAATGTTGCTAGGACCGTTTCACGTCCGATCCTTATCGCGATGCGTGCGGGCAATGTTTCTCTGAAGATTTGAGGCAAGTGGAGTTTTCTCCCCTTGCATGTCCTTTCTTAGATCATTTTTTCCCTCTTCCTCCTCCTTTAGAGTGTAGGATTAGTATAGGTAAGAACAATGATAGGAGCCCCCCTAGGTTAAGGAAAATTTTTGGTCAAGTCAGGGAGAGAAGAATTTCAGGATTAGGTCAATCCGTCGGATTTTAGCCATGAGGATTCCGTCGAATATCGACAAGTGGGTTTGGCGGGTTTCTGTTAGAAGTCATCGGGTCAGGGAAGCCAATTCATCATGAATCAGGTAGGAGTCGACGAGTGGAGGTTAGGAATCCACTAAGTCCAATTCAACGAATATCGGTAGCTTGCCTTAGGGAAATTCGTCGGGTTTTGGGTATGAGGTTTTCGTCGAGCTTCTGCAGTCTTTTTCGGTGAGCAACGAAATTCGTCGTGTAAGGTCTAGGTGTAGGAAGCTGGTTGTCATCAAGTCTTTTTCGGCTTGTATCTTTTGAATTCATCGAATATCGTATAGCTTTTTTTGCCAAGTATTGTAAAACTGCAAAGAAGAATTCAGCGTGTATCTTAGTGATTCGACGGGTATCACTAGTTATTACTGCCAAATTGTAGGAATTTGCCGAGTATCTCCTTGGAATTCGTCGAGTATCCATTGATGGCGCGGCACCTCCAATACTTCCTGATGATGACCCGGTTGCTGCGGCGCAACAATTTAAAGATTTACGACGTAATGACAACGCCACAGACGCTAACGGAAAGCTGCGATACAACCTCCGTCCACTGCGTGCAAAGCTTGCTTAAAAGTTTTAATTAGTTTTATTTTAATTGCTTTTAAAAATATGGCTTGTATTAATTTTTATTTTCATGTTGGTGTGCTACTAAACATTTGGTGTGTATTTAACCGCCGGATCGATGAGATTTCATCTCCATCATGGACGGTTGGATCTCTTTTGTAACTCCTATTTAAAGGAGGCTATTATGAGGAGTTAAAGGATTGGAAAAGAAAACCTAAACTCCCTTGAGAATTTCGGCCAGCATGGAGAGAATCCAATAGCCGCCCAACCCCTTGGTGTGAAGCCAAACCTTGCCTCCTCCATCCTCGTTCAGTGCGACTCTGGCGTGGCTTCTATCGGTGCGACTCCGTGGAAGAAGGAAGTAGCCCCATTCGGTGTCAAACCGGTGGAACCGTGGAGAGTGTGATTCTCCTACAAATCTTGTGTGATCATCTTCTTGGTTGGGTAATCTCCTTCCTTTCTTTGTGTTTCTTGCAGTGAGATTTTGTGGAAGTTATACAACCATCTTTTCTTCGATTTTAAAGTGTTTTCCACTTGCAAAAATCTGAATCGAAACGTTGTTATTGATCCTCTTGTTATCCGGATTGGGAAGATCCGTTGGAGAACAAACTAGGCCTAGCCTTGACTTGTTCTCCAAGTTTGGGCACACTTTGTGATAACAAGGGAGTTAATCTCAACTTGTTCTTGATCGCTATTTAATGTTTACCGCCGCTCCTAAATATATTATTGCTGCGATTGACGGCTTATAGTGAAAAGAATAGATGCTTGTGTAGGTGCGGTGAGTGTGTGCTTATTGGAGAGGTAGGTCCTAATGGCGTGGTATCGAGTCCGGCTAAAAGCGAGTTGTGTGCTTGTTGGAGAGTAGGTCCTAAGGACGTGGTATCGAGTCCCGTATTTTTGAGAGCCAACCGACCCCTTTACGTTTGCTTTTGGTCGGAGCACTCTCTTTATTTTTGTATGTTCTGTGATGGGTAAGCTTCCGTTAGCATAAGCACGTCCGTGTCACGTACCCCCTACACCAATTTGGTATCCAATTCGTAGACCTGACTATGCTTTTCCTCGGGTGGACCGTTTTCCTGACCGCTTGGCGTTGGATATGGCTTCGTGTTTGACTGCTAGTGCTCCCTTGGCGATGAGGCTTTTTGATGTGGTGTCCCCTAGACACACTTTTTTGCCAAGCCCGGTCGCACGCATTTATCCTCCGCCTTTTGATGATCCGTGCATGCACACGTTAGTGAACCTAGTTAGGTATGTTGAGTTATGTCGCACGTACGTCCTTTCCGATCCGTGAGCACCCAACCCTATAGTTGAAGATGAGCATTTTTTGCTGGCATTTATTTATGACATTTTTAAATCAAAATTTAAAACTATGACGTTGGACTTGACTTGTGAGCTAGGTATTAGTGAGTGTTCGTATGCAGACATGTCTTCGTCTGCGACTGCGTATGATTTCACGGCGACCGTGCCTTTTGATTTGGTGTCCTCACGACTTTATTACCCATCAAATCAAATTGCACATATTTTTCATCCATCCTGGTACGATCTGCACATGCACATGTCGTCGCCTTATGCCAGTGTCTGTGGGTTGCGTCACTTACACTTCTGTTCACCTTTGAGAGCTTCTGACTGCCGAATTGTTGATTCCCATTTAGTCTGGTTAGCCCACGAGTGGATACCTTCGGGTTCCGTAACAAAATTATTACGTTGGAGCGCCGATCCTTTCAGAGTCTAGGGACTTCAGAGTCCTTGGGTGAGCTCCATCTCTGGTGAGAGCTCACGGAGAGAGGTGTCCATACTTCAGAGTCCTTGGGTGAGAGCTCACGAGAGAGGTGTCCATCTCTGGTGAGCGCCGATCCTTTCAGAGTCTATGGGACTTCAGAGTCCTTGGGTGAGCTCCCATCTCTGGTGAGAGTCTGGTTAGCTCCATCTCTGGTGATGAGGAGTGAAGGGATGTCAGAGTCTAGGGACTTCTCCCCCCTCCTTTTTTAGTTTATCTCCTGTACTTGTAAATATTCCTGATAGTGAATTGTTTCTTTTTTGTGCTAGTGAAGTGTTTCTTCTGTGATAGTGAAGCGTTTCTTTTCTGCAATGAACAAAGAGAATGTTATTATAACCTTTCGCACTTCTTACTTCATTGCGCTTTAGACATTGTCATTTCGCTTGACGGTTAGTCCAAAATGCTAGTCCTTGGGTGTCTCCTCTCCCCTGCCACGCGCGAGACCGTCTAACCCTTTTCTCTCGTCTTGTTGCGAGATCAACCCGGCACTGTAAACCTTGGAGATCAAACCACTCCCCATGATAGGTCCCTCATTTTTATGCGAGGCATGTTCCTTTGATAGTGAACATCCTCTCACTGCGGGCGAGACCACCCATGCCGAGTGCCAGTCAGAGATGCTCCTCCTCCTCGGCCTTGCCTCCAATCCTTCCTTTTTCTAGGAATTCTCTACCAATTTCCTGATGAATATGGACACCTCTCTCCGTGAGCTCTTACCACTTGACTTGCCTCCGGGTGAGCCTACAGCCCTGCCAGCTAGGTGAGAGTCAGGTCAGCTGGTCTGCTTGGGGTCTCGTCTCCAAACCATATCCAACCACTGAGTGAGCCTACAGCCTTGGCAGCTAGATGAGAGCCTGATCAGCGGGTCTGCTCGGGGTCTCCTCTCCAAACCATCTCCAACCACTGAGTGAGCCTACAGCCCTGCTAGCTAGATGAGAGCCTAGTCAGTGGGTCTGCTCGGGGTCTCCTCTCCAAACCATCTCCAACCACCGAGTGAGCCTACAGCCCTGACAGCTAGATGAGAGCCTAGTCAGCGGGTCTGCTCGGTGTCTCCACTCCAAACAACCTCCAACCACCGAGTGAGCCTACAGCCTTGCCAGCTAGATGAAAGCCTGGTTAGCGGGTCTGCTCGGGGTCTCCTCTCCTAACCATCTCCAACCACTGAGTGAGCCTACAACTCTGCCAGCTAGATGAGAGACTGGTCAGCGGATCTGCTCGGGGTATCCTCTCAAAACCATCTCCAACCACCGAGTGAGCCTACAACCCTACCAGCTAGATGAGAGCATGGCCAGCGGGTCTGCTCAGGGTCTCCATTCCAAACAACCTCCAACCAATGAGTGAGCCTACAGCCTTGCCATCTAGATGATTGCCTAGTCAGCGGGTCTGCTCGAGGTCTCCTCTCCAAACCATCTCCAACGACCGCGTAAGCTTACAGCCCTGCCAGCTAGATGAGAACCTGGTCTGCGGGTCTGCTCGGGGGTCTCCTCTCCAAACCGTCTCCAACTATCGAGTGGGACTACTGCTCTGCCAGCTAGATGAGAGCCTGGTCAGCGGGTCTGCTCGGGGTCTCCTCTCCAAACCATCTTCAACAACTGAGTGAGCCTACATAAATGCCAGCTAGATGAGAGCCTGGTCAGTTTGACTGCTTGTGGTCTCCACGCCAAACAACCACCAACCACCGAGTGAGTCTATAGCCCTGCCAGCTAGATTAGAGCCTGGTCAGTGGGTCTGCTCGGTGTATCCTCTCCAAACCATCTCCAATGAACGAGTGAGCTTATAGCCTTGTCAGCTAGATGACAGCCTGCTCAGCAGGTCAGCTTGGGGTCTCCTCTCTAAACCATCTCCAACCACCGAGTGAGCCTACAGCCATGCCAGATAGATGAGAGCCTGGTCAGCGAGTATACTCGGTTTCTCCACTCCAAACAACCTCCAACCACCGAGTGAACCTACAACTTTGCCAGCTAGATGAGAGCCTGGTCAGCGGGTCTGCTCGGGGTCTCCACTCCAAACCATCTCCAACCACTGAGTGAGTCTACAGCCCTGCCAGTTAGATGAGAGCCTGGTTTGTGTGTCTGCTCGGGGTATCGTCTCACAACCATCTCCAACCACTGACTGAGCCTATAGCCCTGTCAGCTAGTTGAGAGCCTGGTCAGCGGGTCTACTCGGGGTCTCCTCTCCAAACCATCTCCAACCACCGAGTGAGCCTACAACCCTGACAGCTAGATGAGAGCCTGGTCAGCGGGTCTGCTCGGGGTCTCCTCTCCAAACCATCTCCAACCAATGAGTGAGCCTACAGCCCTGCCGGCTAAATGAGAGCCTGGTCAGTGGGTCTGCTCGGGGTCTCCACTCCAAACAACCTCCAACCACCGAGTGAGCCTACAACCCTTCCAGCTTGTTGAGAGCATGGTCAGCGGGTCTGCTCGGGGTCTCCTCTCCAAACCATCTCCAACCACCGAGTGAGCCTACAGCCCTGCCAGCTAATTAAGAACCTGGTCAGCGGGTCTGCTTGGGGTCTCCTCTCCAAACAATATTCAACCACCAAATAAGCCTACAGCCCTGCCAGCTAGATGAGAGTCTGGTCAGCGGGTCTGCTCGGGGTCTCCACTACAAACAACCTCCAACTACCAGGTGAGCCTACAACCCTGTCAGCTAGATGAGAGCCTGGTCAGTAGGTATTCTCGGGGTCTCCTCTCCAAACCATCTCGAACCACCGAGTGATCCTACAACCCTTCCAGCTAGATTAGTGCCTGGTTAGCGGGTCTGCTTGGGGTCTCCTCTCCCAATCATATCAAACCACCGAGTGAGCCTACAACCCTGCTAGCTAGATGAGATCATGGTTAGCGGGTATGCTCGGGGTCTCCTCTCCCAGCCATCTCCAACCATCGAGTGAGCCTACAGCCCTGCCAGCTAGATGAGAGCCTGGTCAGTGGGTCTGCTCGGGTTCTCCACTCCAAACCATCTCCAACCACCGAGTGAGCCTACAGCCCTGCCAACTAGATGAGAGCCTGGTCAGCGGGTCTGCTCGGGGTCTCCTCTCCCAACCATATCCAACCACCGAGTGAGCCTACAACCCTGCCAGCTAGATGAAAGCCTGGTCAGCGGGTGTGCTCGGGGTCTCCATGCAGCCATTTCACATTTCACCTTTAATGTCATGAAAAGAGACACCTGCGATTTCATCATATCAGAAGGTCACATCAAAATTGCTATTATTGAACCATAAAAATGCAATGAACAAAGAGTGTTATGGATAAAATCTCTTTAAGTCATCTCCACTTCGGGCGTGATCAAGAGATACCCCGTCCACATCCTGTAGGTGGTACCCTCCTGACTTCAAGACCTCCTTTACTATAAAAGGACCCTCCCAATTTGGATTGAGCTTTCCTACGGAGGCCCCTCTTCCTGCTGCATCCACTTTTTTGATAACCAAATCACCCTTTTGGAACTGCTTGATCCTTATATGCTCATCAAAGTATCTCGTCATCCAGCGCTTGACCTCCTCCTGCCGGATCGTCACCAAATCCCTGAGCTCTTCCACGAGAACAAGAGAGAGTTTTTGCTCTTCCACATTCTATATCATCCATCCTTTGTCTCCCTCTCTTACAACGATTACTCTTGGTGATTTGACCTCGAACTCTATTTGTATGACAGCCTCCGAGCCATGAGAGAGCTTAAAGGTGGTCTCTCCTGTGGCGGTGTTTTGTGTGGTTCTCAAGGCCTAGAGGACTGAAGGGAGCTATTCTACCCAGCTCCCCCTCAGGTTCTCCACTTTCTTCAACAAAAGATTAACAATGATCATATTTGCTGCTTCCACCTATCCATTGCTCCGCGGGTGATGAACCGAGGCAAAACGGATGTCTATGCCCAGCCGGATGCAGAAGTCGACGAATTCCCTACTAGCAAATTGTGGCCCGTTATCAGTCACGATGGCCAGTGGTAGCCCATGCCGGCAGATGATCTCTCCCCATACAAAATTTTTGACCACCTGTGAAGTCACCTTGAACAACGCCTTCACCTCCAGCGATTTTGAAAAGTAGTCCACCATGACTAGCAGAAATTTCCTTTGTCCACTTGCCTGGGAAAAGGACCCACCAGATCTAGTCCCCATATAGCGAAAGGCGAGGGAGTCGTGATTGAAAGATATTGTACCTACTCACCTAGAGGGGGGGGGGGGTGAATAGGTGACTTAAATCTTTTTAACTCTTTAGGCAGAATTTAGAGTTTATCACAGAATTATAATTACTTTAACACAGCAATTAACCAGCAATCACAGCAATCAATCCAGCACACAGTGAACACACAAATTTATAGTGGTTCCCCAAGATTTGGGTACATCCACTTTCCCCCCTTCTCCTATCTAGCAGTGTACTAGATTCGGCCAAACTCCTCCACTATCTCAGATCCTCAGATCTTACACTCAAAACCTCAACCAGGTTCCTACAGCTCAGGACCAATGCCCTACAACTTAGCTTCTTCACAAAGCCTACACTCAGCTTCTTCACAAAGCCTACACTCAGCCACCAAGGCCTACACTCAGCCACAACAGGCCTACACTCAGAGATTCAAATCTCCTACACTCAGGCACTCAGGCCCTATACTCATCCATTATAATTACAGGCTTACAAACTCAGATACCTAAGGATCCTATAAGATAATATGAATACAAAAATGTAAACTCTACAACTCAGAGACAAGAGAGAAGAGTTGAGAGTTTCTTGATGAGTTCTTGGATGAACTCTGCTGAGATCAACCTGACTTGGCTTTCTTCAAAGCTTCTTGAATGTAGAACACAATAAGATTGATCTCCTCTGCAATTGATCCTTGATCTCTGCTACGTAAGATTCAGAACAAAATCTGAACCCTTCTTCTCAGCCTGGTTCCAACGGCTGTCTTCTTAGATGGAGCTCTCTCTCTCCAACTTCTTAGATCTTCACTGGATTCTTCAATGAATAGCTAGATCTTCTTCTTTTTAATGATCACTTTAACATCAATTAATCATTTGTTTCTGTAGACAGTATAAGCCTATTTATATGCCTTCTTCATGGTAACCGGCTGGTCCGGTTCATAACTGATTTCTGACAACTCTGACAGGTGCAGTAGACCGGCTGGAATGGCAGCTGTCAAGTCATCCAGTCAGTTCTTGAAAAATCTGTAACTGTCTGAAAGTGTCGAGACTGTCTGTCTTCAAGTGTCGACACTTATAGACTAAGTGTCGACACAAGTTGACTAAGTGTCGACACTAGCCTACAAGGTGTCGACACAACTCCTTGTGTTGTAGAATGCACTTCTCGACACAGCTTCTTCTTCATGTGTCGACACTGATATTGAGTGTCGACACAACACTTTGTTCTTCAGCACTTTGTTGAATTCTTGTAAGTGTCGACACAACACCTTTGTGTCGACATATCTTCATGTGTTGAACTTGTTCAGTGTCGACACATCTTCTTGGTGTCGACACATGCCTTCTGTGTTGATACTTGCTGAGTGTCGACACTGCTCCTTGTGTCGACACATTCTTCATCTGTTGAGACTCTGGCTGAGTGTCGACACATCTCCTTAGTGTCGACACTTGTACTTAGAATATTCTTGAACTTTGCTAAGTGTCGACACAGCTCCTTGTGTCGATACTTTCTCCAAGTGTTGAGTCTTCAGCTGAGTGTCGACACATTCTTTCTTGTGTCGACACTTTCTTCAAGTGTTGACTCTTCTGCTGTGTGTCGACACATTGTTCTGGGTGTCGACACTTATACTTAGACTCTTCTGACTTTTGCTGAGTGTCGACACAGCCTCCAAGTGTCGACACAGCTTCACTGGACTTTTCTTCCATGAGTGTCGACACAGCTCCTTGTGTCAACACTTTCTGTCTGGTGTCGACTCTGCATTCCTGGTGTCGACACAAGTACTCCAAGTGTCGACACTGCTTGCCTGGGTGTCGACACAAGTCTTCTTAAGTGTCGACACTTTCCCTCTGGGTGTCGACACATGGACTTAGAAACTTTTTCATCTTTCCTGCAAATACTTAACCTGCACAAGTAAACTCAACATACATCAAATACATTTTGATGTATATCATTGAGTAGGGTGAGGCTTCTTCAAATCAGGTACATTAGAACCAATGTACCCCACAGTGATGGTTCGTAACCTCTGGGCTGGAAGGAGTTTGAGGGGGGCGAACTCCTGACACTTTTGACATCTTTTTGCGAAATCCTCTGCATCTTTCCTAAGGGTAGGCCAGAAGTACCCCTGCCTCAGCACTCTCCCCTCCAAAGTCTGACTCCCTGAGTGACTGTCACATTCTCCTGAGTGAATTTCTTCCAGAACCCTTGGAACCTCCTCCTCTGACACACATCGAGCTAGCAGACCCAACAGTGTATTACAGTACAAAGCCCCGTCTTTTAGCAGGTAGTATGTCGATTTGTACTTGACACGCTTCTTATCGAGATCGCCCGCGGGCAGTTGCCACGAGGTCAAAAAGGTGATGAATGGGTCCATCCAAGACCCTTGCTAGCTTATCTCCATGAGTTCTCCCTCTTCTATGGATGGCCTGAAAAGCTCCGTCATCGTTCCTCCGGCTCAAGGGCCATAATTGGAGAGTTGATTAGCCCGAGTACTCTCCTCCCTCGGGACGTGCCGAATTGAAAAGCTTCGGAACTGCCCGATGATGTCTTTGACCTTCCCTAGGTACAGCTGAAGGGTGGGCTCCCTTGCTTTGAACTCCCCTTTAATCTGGCCCGCGACCACCATGGAGTCCGTCGTGACCTCAATATCTTCTATTACCAGCTCCCGAGCTAACCCGAGCCCTGCGATGATCGCCTAATATTCCGCATGGTTGTTGGTTATTGTGAAGTGCATCTTCAAGGACTGCTCATTACTGGTCCCCTTTGGACTTACCAAGATCATTCCGCCTCCAAAGGAATTTCTTCCTGACGCCCCATCTACCATCATCTTCCAAGATGCTCGAGGGGATGCTTCAGCCTATTGGACCTCAACTATATAGTCCACTAGGAAGTCGGCCACCGCCTGTGCCTTGATGGCCAGCCGAGGAATAAAAGCGAGGTAGAATTCACTGAGCTCTATCGACCACTTGGCCAGCCTACCAGAGTGCTCCACCCACTCCAAGATGTGACGGAGCGGGTGATCCGTCACCACCTAAATAGAGTGAGCCTGAAAATATGGTCTAAGCTTCCTGGCCGAGATGATGATGGCAAATGCTAATTTTTAAAGGATGGGGTACTCGAGCACCGCCTTCTTTAGGACCTTGCTCATGTAATAGATCGGGAATTACTTTTTTCCTTCCTCTCGTACGAGAACCGAACTCACGGCCCCAGTACCTACTCCCAAGTACAAGAACAAGACCCCCCATTCCCTTGGCCCCTGGAGTAGAGGCGTGTAACGCCCCGAAACTCAAAGGAGCAAAGGGGGACGTTTTGGGCCAGTTTTGGTTTCTGGCTGAAGGCACACAGCCTGGGACACGGGCATGTCCCAGGGCGTGTCAAGTGTGTGCCGACACTTAGTCGCGAAGTCGTCGAGGTATTCTCGACGATTCGTTGAGAAAGGGCACACGGCCTGCGACGCGGGCGTGTCGCAGGGCGTGTCGACCCGTGTCGTCACTTAGCCGTGAAATCGTCGAGTTATTCTCGACGATTCGTCGAGAATGGGCACACGGCCCGCGACACGGGCGTGTCGACCCGTGTCGACGAGCGTCAAGGTGAAATCGTCGAGATTCACTCGACGATCGTCGAGACAAGGCACACGGCCTAGGACACGGGCGTGTCCAAGGCCGTGTCATCGAGTCGTCGAGCTCCACTCGACGAAATGTCCCGTGTACACGGCCTGGGGGCCCAGGCGTGTCAAGGTGACACGGGCAAGGACACAGGCGTGTCCTAGAACCCGTGCAGTGCTCGGGTTGGAAACGGGGGAAAAATCATGGGCTACACGGCCGGCTACACGGCCGTGTCAGCTGGAACGCGGGCGTGTCAGCTCGAACACGGGCGTGTTCGATACCCGTGTGCATGTCCAGGAGATTCGATTTTGACGGCGAATGCGGCACACGGCCCTGGACACGGGCGTGTGCCAGGCCGTGTTCGGTCCAGATTGGGCATTTCAGCCCCGAATCAAAGCCGTTCGTTTCCTTGATTGAAGATCCAATGGCTGGGGGTTGTTCCTGGGAGGATATACCCGGGAGTTGACTTGAAATCCATCATTTTTCTTACCTTTTCATCTCTCCAAACCCTTGGAGAAAGAAGAGCTAAGGCAAGAGGAAGAGGAGCTAGATCCACCATTGGAGGAGCTTCGGAGCTCCGAATCGCAAGCCGACTCCGGATCCACGGAGGCAACGCAAGTGCGGTGATTTCTATCCGATTACTTTTTGATGGCGCCAAAGAGGAACTCAAGGGTAACGATCCTCATCATGAGCACTAATAGCTCTCTTTCTTAGCATAGGAAGCCCGCTCTCGCGAGTTTGCGGAGAGTTGGAGGCGTTCCTTCGGGTAGATATGTAAAGTCCCCGTTGTTTAGCGTCCGTATGCGAGAACGGACATAGGCATTTTGGTTGAAGCCTACCCGGACATGTTAGTCCGGATCGGTGATGTTGCATTGCATAAGGCCGGAGAAGACTCCGTGCTATTGGGTGTTTTTCGGGTTTTCTACGCGGTAGATTGCAGCAGGGAGCCTTGGGGACTAACCCAAAGGTGCACCCGGAAAACTGGGCGGATACGAGATCTTGCCAACTTGGTGGCCTGAGAGCCAACTTGAACATAACGTGGTTATGTGATTTGCGGTAGAATGGGATTCGGTGGAAGTTTGACCCGCGCAAATGGCTTAAATTGTCGTTGCGATGTGAGCACGGGTTAGATGGAACCGTACCCGCTCTATGTCGTTCGGGTTAGAGAGACCTAAAGTTACATGACACTCGCCGTTGGCATAGATGGGGGTCTTCGGTGGTCAATGGCTTAAATTGACGTGACCAATACCAGGAAGACGAATTGCTCATAGGAATGGCCGTCTAAGTGGCGGTGGTGAGTCCGGAATGTTAATGACTTTAATTGACGTAACATCGACCGGTTCACCGAGAATGTGCCCTGAGTGCACGGGACGTGTGGCCGTACGAGCCAACGTCTGTGTTGAAATGGCTATGGTTATATGCTTTGCTCGCTTGTGCTAATGAAATGCAGGGAAGGAGCATCGCCGCCCCGAGTTGGGGGCGGGATCGTTATAATTTGGTCAGCATTGCTGACCGTTGCCTTGTTTGCCACCGTGCTGTGGTGTGTTGCTTGCACGTGCAGCTGGACCAAGCGGTCAGTAGCGGGCTAAAGCTCTTTTTGCGAAACTGGCCCTCGAAGGCTCAAGTGGAAATGTTTTTCTGTTTTATTCATGTATGACCGGCCTGCGTGCCGAGGTTTGTAAATCATGTATTAAACAAGTGGAACACTCTGTAAGGCCTTAAGGACGATTTTTGGGTATTTTGTATACATTCCTAATTATTGTAATAGTGGACATTCGTGCTCTTATGCTGGGTTCTTGTTTACAACTTATAAAAACTGCTTCCGCTAGAATGCTCTGTGTAGGACGTTGAGATTGGTTGGATGGTTTCCATACGTAACCACCCGGTCTGTCTGTGGTATATGGCGTCGGGCCCCGGCCGGACCTACTGCTATATACTATGCGACGGATAGGGGGTGTTACAATTTGGTATCAGACTACTGGTTTTGGTCGGGCTTAAAGTGAATTCGTGGGCGAATTCTTTTTAAGGGGTGGTGAGCACATTGTGTGCGTCATCGTTATAACGGTAAAAGAACCCATGAATGTCCACTTAGGAATGAAAATACTCGTGTTTGAGGAACCTGCGTGTTCCTATAATTGCTGTTTGCAATTTTTTTGGTCGCTTAACGGTGTTTTGTACCACTATAGGTGACCCGAAGTGGTGTTGGGCCGTCAGAATGCCGAGTTTCTGAGGCAAGTAGTGCACCGGATGTTGCTCCCGCAACACCTCTGTCGGCTGAGAATATACGTTTGGTGGCTGAAGCGGTGTTGGCCGTGATTAATGCGCAGCCTGGAAGGCAAGCGCAGCAGCCCGCTCCCGTGATGGAGCAAGAACCTCTGCAAGAGGCTGAGCCGAGGAGGGTGGAGCAAGTGGTTGTAGAACCGATAGTGCCAAGGAGGGCAACTGAGAGGCAGTTGAAGCATGTAATGAGCTTTAACCCTCCGTTATTCTCGGGGTTGGGAACCCCATCTCAGGCTGAAGACTGGCTCTCTAGGGTGAAGAGAGTCATGACGGCGACGGAGACGGAGGAATGGCAAATGACCACCATCGCTACGTTCCTGCTGGACGGTGAAGCGAGGATGTGGTGGGAAGGTTTGGAGCTGCATCATCTGCGAGGTAGACAACTGATAGACGTTCCGATGGAAGAGTTCTCGGGATTGTTCTTGGCAAGATACCTCCCTTCTACTCAGAGGATTTCAATGGAGAATGAGTTCCTGAGGTTGGTACAGGGTGAGAGGAGCGTGGATGAATATCTCCACGAGTTTACGCGGTTGAGTCGTTATGCTAGCTCCACCATCATGGATGAGGAGCGCAAGACTAATCGTTTTTATGAAGGCCTGAGGGATGAGCTGAGATTATTACTGTCGGGGCCGATGACGCAGGGTTTCTTAACCTTGGTCAATACTGCCCGGTCCTTGGAGAAGGACATGAAGAATGTACAAGCGAAGAAAGGCTTGGCTGATAAGAAATCTGAGTTTAAAGTGCCGACTACTTCAAAGTCCGGCTATCGGAGGTCTTTCAAGAAGCATAGGACTTCGGGTCCAGCTCCTTCTGGCGCTTCTGGGGCGACTACGGGTCGGACCCCGGGTGCGTGTTTTACTTGTGGCAAGACGGGGCATTTCGCCCGTGATTGTTGGAGCGGACGTCCTAAGTCCGAGAGGAGGCCAGGAGCTACTTATGAAGAGAAAGGAAAGGCGGTGGAATCGACCGCATCCCATTATGCTCCGGCCCAACCAAGGGTCTACAATCTTGGCCAACAGGAGGCCATTAAACAAGCTGATGTGATGACAGGTACGATTTAATTTATAGCAAGTTAATTTCTTTAAATACTTGTTATGTATATGTTACCTTACCACTGCTTGTTTAGGATTTGTTTTGATTTGTGAAAATCCGGCACGAGCACTCTTTGATACGGGAGCTTCACACTCCTTCTTGTCCGAAGGATTTATATCACGCATCGGAGTCCCTTCTTCGATGGCGAAGGATAAGTTGGATGTGTTGTTGCCCAATGGGTGTTCGATGAGAGCGGATAGGATCTGCGATGTTAAGATTCGTATTGGGGAGCAGGAGTTCGACCTGCGAGCGTCTTTACTTCCGTTAGTGGAGTTCGACGTCATATTTGGCATGGACTGGCTCTCGGAGCAGCAGGCCCATATAGATTGCGGTAGCAAGGAAGTTAAGCTGGGAGCGAGTCGTGAGACGACGTTTACGGGCCTAAAGGGGTCGAGCAAGACGTTGATGTCTGCTCTTCAGGTGGTGAAGGCGGTTCGTGCTGGAGCAGAACTGTTCTTTACACTAGTGGAGGTTGTAAAGCCGAAGCCCGCTTTGGATTGTATTTCAGTGGTATCGGAATACCCTGATGTGTTCCCCGCAGATCTTCCTGGAGCCCCGCCTCAACGGGAGATAGATTTTACGATCGAGCTAGTGCCAGGTGCAAAGCCTGTGTCACGATCTCCGTATCGGCTAGCGCCTAAGGAAATGGCGGAGCTGAAAGTTCAACTGCAAGAGTTGTTGGAGCAAGGGTATGTGCGCCCGAGTTCTTCGCCTTGGAGCGCACCGGTCCTCTTTGTTAAGAAGAAGGACGGAAGCTTGAGGCTATGTATTGATTATCGGGAGCTAAACAAGCTGACTGAGAAGAACAAGTACCCGATCCCTCGGATTGATGATCTCTTCGATCAGTTAGTCGGGTCGACGGTGTACTCGAAGTTGGATCTCAAGGCTGGGTACTATCAGCTGCGGATAAGGGAGAGTGATATCCCGAAGACAGCGTTTAGTACGAGATACGGGCATTATGAGTTTACGGTCATGCCGTTTGGGCTGACTAATGCGCCGTCAGTATTCATGGATTTGATGAACAGGACGTTCAGGGAGTACTTGGACCATTTCGTGATCGTCTTCATCGACGATATTTTGGTGTACTCGCAAAGTGAGGAAGATCACTTCAAGCATCTTCATTTGGTGTTGGAGACGCTAAGGAGAAATCAGTTGTATGCCAAGTTCTCGAAGTGCGAGTTTTGGCTATCCTCAGTAGCGTTCCTTGGGCATATAGTAAGTGGAGAGGGTATTGCGGTGGATCCGGCGAAGATTGTTGCGATACGGGAGTGGCCTGAGCTTGCTACGGTAGCAGAAGTCCGGAGCTTTTTGGGGCTTGCCGGTTATTATAGGCGCTTCGTAGAGAACTTCTCGCGGATAGCGCTACCTCTCACTACTTTGACGAGGAAGGAGCATAAGTTCGTTTGGACGCCGGAGTGCGCGCGAGCTTTTGAGGAACTGAAGTGTCGGTTGACCACGGCGCCTGTGCTGAGTTCGCCATGTGGAACCGAAGGCTATGAGATATATAGCGATGCTTCGGGCAGCGGTTTGGGTTGCGTGCTACTGCAGCACGGAAGCGTGATAGCTTATGGCTCGAGACAGCTAAAAGTGCACGAGAGGAATTATCCAGTCCATGACTTGGAGTTAGCGGCCGTGATTTTTGCCTTGAAGCTGTGGAGACACTATTTGTACGGTGTGAAGATTGATATCTACACCGATCACAAGAGCCTAAAGTATCTGATAGATCAGAAGGATCTGAATATGCGGCAGCGTAGGTGGATGGAGTTCCTGGGGGACTATACTTTTAAGATCCACTACGTGCCTGGCAAAGGGAATACGGTTGCGGACGCGTTGAGTCGCCGAGCCCCAGCTCAAGCGAATTGGCTATCAGTGCATGATGAGCGGTTGGTGGAGGAGCTGGAGGCGTTGGAGATTGTTTGTGTGGACAGACAATCTAGTGCTGAAGCAGTGCTGAATTGGACTGAAGTCCAATATGACCTGGCTGATCGGATTCGGCAGGCTTTGGATATGGATGCTCATATGAAGCAGTTCATGATAGAGGCTCTGGATGGGTCAAATTCCCGATTCGTTGTGGAAGACGGATTGCTTTGGAAAGACGGTCGTCTGTGCGTCCCAAGTGTGGGCAATTTACGGGTGGAGTTGTTGTACGAGGCGCACCATACCAAGTACTCGATTCACCCGGGGAGCACGAAGATGTACCGTGATGTAAAGAAACTGTTTTGGTGGCTGGGTTTGAAGAAGGATGTTGCGCTATACGTAGCGAAGTGCCAAACTTGCGCCTTGGTAAAGGCGGAGTGCCAAAAGCCGGGAGGATTTCTTAAGTCCTTGCCTATTCCGGAGTGGAAATTCGACGACATCTCTATGGACTTTGTGCACGGTTTGCCAAGGTCGCAAAAGGGGAACGACGCCATTTGGGTGATCGTGGATCGATTAACGAAGGTGTCATATTTTATTCCGCATAGGAAGGACGATCCTGTGGAGAAGCTGGCAAAGCTTTATGTGGATAATATAGTACAGCTTCATGGTGTGCCCCGCAGCATCGTGAGTGACCGAGATGGGCGGTTCACGTCCAATGATTGGAGGCTGGTGCAACAAATGTTGGGAACAAAGTTGAAATTCAGCACAGCCTTCCATCCGCAAACGGATGGGCAGACCGAGAGGGTCAATAGAACCATGGAAGACATGCTTCGCATGTGTGTCTTGGACTTTGGAAAGCAATGGAAAGACCACCTTTATTTGGTGTAGTTCGCATACAACAACAGCTACCAAGCAAGTATTCAGATGGCGCCTTTCGAGGCCCTATATGGTAGTAGATGTCGCACGCCGTTGTCTCGGTTAGAAACGGGTGAGTCAAAGTTGTATAAGCGATCGGAAGTGGAGGATGCTACTTCTTTGGTGAGAACCATTCGGGAGAAGTTGCTCATCGCTCAGGACCGGCAAGCAAAGTACTATAATGCCAAGCACAGGAACGTGGAGTTCGCTGTGGGCGATTATGTATACTTAAAGATCAAGCTGTTCAAGGGTGTCTCGTGGGTGCGACGATTGAAAAAGCTAAGCCCGAGGTACCTTGGACCGTTTGAGGTTCAGGAGCGAGTTGGAGAAGCGGCCTATAGGTTGAAGCTTTCAGTGGAGCTAAGTGGTTTACACGATGTATTCCACATTTCGGTGCTTCGGAAGGCGGTGCAAGAGCCTACGCAAGTGATCGCGGTCAATCAAGTGCCGGTGGATAGTGGGCTAACGACAAAGGTCAAGCCCGTGCGGATTGAGGACTCGGAGGTCAAGTGGCTACGCAATAAAGAGATCAGGATGGTCAAGGTCCGGTGGGACAATTGCGGCCGTGAGGAGCTCTCCTGGGAGCGAGAGCAGACGATGCTTGACGAATATCCGGAGTTGTTCCGCTCAGGTACAAATTTTGTTTTGTACATGTTTTTTCCTTTATGAAATTTCGTGGGCGAAATTATTTTAAGAGGGGTAGAGTTGTAACGCCCCGAAACTCAAAGGAGCAAAGGGGGACGTTTTGGGCCAGTTTTGGTTTCTGGCTGAAGGCACATGGCCTGGGACACGGGCGTGTCCCAGGGCGTGTCAAGTGTGTGCCGACACTTAGTCGCGAAGTCGTCGAGGTATTCTCGACGATTCGTTGAGAAAGGGCACACGGCCTGCGACGCGGGCGTGTCGCAGGGCGTGTCGACCCGTGTCGACACTTAGCCGTGAAATCGTCGAGTTATTCTCGACGATTCGTCGAGAATGGGCACACGGCCCGCGACACGGGCGTGTCGCCGGGCGTGTCGACCCGTGTCGACGAGCGTCAAGGTGAAATCGTCGAGATTCACTCGACGATCGTCGAGACAAGGCACACGGCCTAGGACACGGGCGTGTCCAAGGCCGTGTCATCGAGTCGTCGAGCTCCACTCGACGAAATGTCCCGTATACACGGCCTGGGGGCCCAGGCGTGTCAAGGTGACACGGGCAAGGACACGGGCGTGTCCTAGAACCCGTGCAGTGCTCGGGTTGGAAACGGGGGAAAAATCATGGGGTACACGGCCGGCTACACGGCCGTGTCAGCTGGAACACGGGCGTGTCAGCTCGAACACGGGCGTGTTCGATACCCGTGTGCGTGTCCAGGAGATTCGATTTTGATGGCGAATGCGGCACACGGCCCTGGACACGGGCGTGTGCCAGGCCGTGTTCGGTCCAGATTGGGCATTTCAGCCCCGAATCAAAGCCGTTCGTTTCCTTGATTGAAGATCCAATGGCTGGGGGTTGTTCCTGGGAGGATATACCAGGGAGTTGACTTGAAATCCATCATTTTTCTTACCTTTTCATCTCTCCAAACCCTTGGAGAAAGAAGAGCTAAGGCAAGAGGAAGAGGAGCTAGATCCGCCATTGGAGGAGCTTCAGAGCTCCGAATCGCAAGCCGATTCCGGATCCACGGAGGCAACGCAAGTGCGGTGATTTCTATCCGATTACTTTTCGATGGCGCCAAAGAGGAACTCAAGGGTAACGATCCTCATCATGAGCACTAATAGCTCTCTTTCTTAGCATAGGAAGCCCGCTCTCGCGAGTTTGCGGAGTGTTGGAGGCGTTCCTTCGGGTAGATATGTAAAGTCCCCGTTGTTTAGCGTCCGTATGCGAGAACGGACATAGGCATTTTGGTTGAAGCCTAATCGGACATGTTAGTCCGGATCAGTGATGTTGCATTGCATAAGGCCGGAGAAGACTCCGTGCTATTGGGTGTTTTTCGGGTTTTCTACGCGGTAGATTGCAGCAGGGAGCCTTGGGGACTAACCCAAAGGTGCACCCGGAAAACTGGGCGGATACGAGATCTTGCCAACTTGGTGGCCTGAGAGCCAACTTGAACATAACGGGGTTATGTGATTTGCGGTAGAATGGGATTCGGTGGAAGTTTGACCCGCGCAAATGGCTTAAATTGTCATTGCGATGTGAGCACGGGTTAGATGGAACCGTACCCGCTCTATGTCGTTCGGGTTAGAGAGACCTAAAGTTACATGACACTCGCCGTTGGCATAGATGGGAGTCTTCGGTGGTCAATGGCTTAAATTGACGTGACCAATACCAGGAAGACGAATTGCTCATAGGAATGGCCGTCTAAGTGGCGGTGGTGAGTCCGGAATGTTAATGACTTTAATTGACGTAACATCGACCGGTTCACCGAGAATGTGCCCTGAGTGCACGGGACGTGTGGCCGTACGAGCCAACGTCTGTGTTGAAATGGCTATGGTTATATGCTTTGCTCGCTTGTGCTAATGAAATGCAGGGAAGGAGCATCGCCGCCCCGAGTTGGGGGCGGGATCGTTATAATTTGGTCAGCATTGCTGACCGTTGCCTTGTTTGCCACCGTGCGGTGGTGTGTTGCTTGCAGGTGCAGCTGGACCAAGCGGTCAGTAGCGGGCTAAAGCCCTTTTTGCGAAGCTGGCCCTCGAAGGCTCAAGTGGAAATGTTTTTCTGTTTTATTCATGTATGACCGGCCTGCGTGCCGAGGTTTGTAAATCATGTATTAAACAAGTGGAACACTCTGTAAGGCCTTAAGGCCGATTTTTGGGTATTTTGTATACATTCCTAATTATTGTAATAGTGGACATTCGTGCTCTTATGCTAGGTTCTTGTTTACAACTTATAAAAACTGCTTCCGCTAGAATGCTCTGTGTAGGACGTTGAGATTGGTTGGATGGTTTCCATACGTAACCACCCGGTCTGTCTGTGGTATATGGCGTCGGGCCCCGGCCGGACCTACTGCTATATACTATGCGACGGATAGGGGGTGTTACAAGGCGTCTGAGTGAGCTGCTTCTTTAGTGCCTGAAAAGCCTTCTCGCATTCGAGGGTCCATTCAAACTTCTTGCCCCCTCTTAATGTCCGGAAGAAAGGTGAGCATTTCTCCCCAGCTCGAGAGAGAAACCTGCTCAGCCCAGCCAGCTTGTCGGTGAGAAGTTGAACTTCCTTGGCATTTTTGGGAGACTCCAGTTCTAGAATTGCCTTCACCTTATCGGGATTGGGTTCAACTCCGGATCGGGTGAGAAGATGCCCTAGGAACCTTCCCCTATTGTCTCCAAAAAGACATTTCATGGGATTGAGCCTCATTTTTTATTTTCGTACAGTTCCAAAGGTTTCCTCAAGATCAGAGACATGAGATCTAAGGTCCCGACTTTTGATCATCAGGTATTCCACATAAAACTCGAGATTCCTTCCTTTCTGCTCTCGGAAGATCCGATCCACCATTCTTTGGTAGGTTTCTCCCACATTTTTCAACACAAAGGGCATCATATTAAAATAGAAGCACCTATCCTCCGTGACGAAGGTGACATCCTTGAAGTCCGGAGGGTGCATGCGTATTTGATGATATCCTGAAAATGCATCTAAAAAACTCATAAGTGAGAAATCGACGGCTGAGTCAACCAGTGCGTCGATTCGAGGCAGGGGTAATAATCCTTAGGGCACGCTTTATTTAAAAGAGAGAAGTCTACACATATTCTCCACTTACAATCCCCCTTTTTAACCATTACAACATTGCTTACCCACCCCAGATACTTACAGGCAGACACAAACCCTACCTTGAGTAGCTTTTATACCTCCACTCTAATGGGTCTGGCTATCTTAAAGGCGATGGCCATCTTCTTCTGTTGCATCGGGCGAGTGTTGGGGTCGAGGTTGAGACGGTGGCAGGCCACGTCCGCATCGATCCCTGGCATGTCAGTCGCGATCCAAGCGAAGACGTCAATGTTCCTTTGTACGCATGTCTTGATCTCCTCCGATCCTCCGGGCTGAGCTCGCCACTAACCTTTATCTTCTCTTTCCATCCTTCTTTGGGGAGGATCTCTATCTCTAGTACTTCCATAGCTACCTTTAGCCTTGACGGTTCCTCATCTCCCTCCTGCTCTCCCAGCACATCATGTTCTCCAGCCTCAACCTCCGTGATATTCACCACCATTTCTTCCCCAAGCTTCTCAATCTCCTGCTCGCTAGTGTTCTCTCCTTCCAGTAGTATGATTCTTCTTTTTCCAAGCCGGGCCTCCCTTCCGGGCGACCCTCTTGCTTCCCCCATTTTTCTTTTTTCTTTCTACCTCCCTTCTTATTCATTCGGCCACCTCTCCTCTTCCACCTCCATCTCTCCATCCTTCTCGCCCGTCGTTTCCGGCTCCCCCACAATTCCTCCTACCATCACCACTCCACCCTCTCCTCCAACCTCTCTTTCTTTTTCCTCCTCTTCCACCCCATCTTTCCATCCTTCTCTCCCGCCGTTTCCGGCTCTCCCGCAATGCCTCCTACCATCACCACTTCACCTTCTCCTCCAGCCTGTCTTTCTTCTTCCGCTGCTTCGCTACCAAGATCCTATTGCCATTACTCCATCCTCTTCTCCATCTCATCAGCCTCTTCCTGCCATGAGATGGTGTTCACCGCCATCACGTAGCATTCCCTGGCAGCCTTTAGATCTCCTTGCACTCTAATTTGGGTACCTCCTGTGTTGAGCTTCAAGCATTGGTGAAAAGATGACAGAACTCATCTAAACATATTGATCAAGGGGCTCCCAAAAATGGCGTTGTAACTGCTGGGGGCATCAACTATGATGAAATGACTGTTCCTGGATAGTCGCCCTATGGTTACCTGGAGTCTCACTCCCCCCTCGACCACCTTCCTCTCTTATGAGAATTCAAATAATGGTCTGTCTTCCACCAGTACCCTCTGGGCCTCCACCCTCATCTCGTTAAAAGCATTTTTGAAAATAACATTCACTGAGCTCCCATTGTCCAACAGGATCCGCGATACCGTAAAGTTCTCAATGGCGGTCCGGATCACCAGTGTGTCACAGAAGGGGTCTTCATGGTTTGACATTTCATTTCTCGAAAAGGTGATCTTCTCATCCGGGGGTGGAGATTATGACGTCGAGGCTACACTTTGACGGTACATAGTATGAAAGCTCGCATTTCGGGTAGCCTTGATCAACACCCCCATGGATTACTCCAATCCCCCCTCAATCTCCTACATCTGCTCGATCCACATATCAATCTTGCTCTCCGGTTCCAGTCACCTCCTCTTTTCGTACTGGCCTCTGTTGCTCTCCTGCTCCTCTAGCTCTTCTCATTTCCAAGAATTCTGGGCAGGTATCCATTTCATGTCCCTCCTACTCGTGGAACTCACAGTATGTCAAGGCTACCTCCCCCCTGTCTCCCCTTCTAAGGGTTTCACCTCCTCCCAGCTCATGCTCATGATCTTCGTCTCTCTCGGCCTCAACATCTCCCTTGACCGATTGTCATAGCTTGCTGCGGCAGGGGTATGGGTGGTCTATGTCTGTACACCCACCCTTGCTGGTGAAATCTTTTAGGTCCTCCCGGTTGGTTCCTTCCCCCATAGGGAAATCCTCTCCCTTGCCCTTGGACAGGGCCTCTCTACTGCCTCCACCCCAACTACTGATACGTCGACGCCCTCGACACTTCCCTTCTCCTCACCTCCTGCTGTCTCCCTCTTGATTCTCTCGATTCCACCTCCGTCAGCCTTGCTAGCTTTTTTGTGAAAGCTGGGTTCGCCACCTCCACAGCTATTTCCTTCACAGCCTTCTCCATCAACCCTTTGAACGACAGTGGCGCCTTCCGAGTGAGGCTCATCTTGAAGAAGCCCTCCCGTAGGCCCACAGTAAAGGCCATCTGGAAGGAGAATCCAGGCACCTCCTGAATATCCAAGATCTCCTCCTGAAATCTGTCTACATACTGGGCTAGGGACTCGTCTGCCCTCTGCTTAATCAAAAAGATCGACTCCGGGTTCTTGTTCCTCTTTATCAAAGTCGAGAATCATAGCTAAAACCTCCTGCTCAGGTCCTCAAAGCAGTATATCGGGCCTGTTGGGAGCTGGTGAAACCAGTCCCTAGCATTGTCCTTTAGAGTGATGGCAAAAAGACGGCACTTGAATGTGTCCGTCATTGTCCTGATCGAGACCACGTCCTCGAACAACTGCAAGTGATGAAGGGGATCATCTTTCCCCAAATAGTAGTTCATCTCGGGTTCCCAGAACACTTCCGGGATGGGAGCCGACAAGATCAATTCGCAAAAGGGGAACCCTCTGGCCACTGGTCTAGCCTCCCCTACTCGCGCGACGAACTCTCCTGGCGAGATGGCGCCCGCAGGGCGGGGAACAGCTCCCTTCCCGACATGTCTCGCCCGCCTCCTTCCATCATCACTTCGTTCCCCGGTCGCCTCCCTGGGGCATCTTCTCCCATCACGCCGAGACGAGCTCTTCCTGCGGCGCGACAGCATGCACTGGAGGTAGCGGGGTTGAACAATCCCCCTATCGCGAGATCCCTTGCAGCAAGTCCATGATGCCTTTGATTGACGCCATGAACTCTTCCCTTCCAACGAATCCTCCCTGGTTATCCGACCTATCTCCATATCCTTCTCCGTGACCTCCCGCCATGTGGTTACTCAAGATACTTCTCTGAGGGCTGCGATCCATGCTCACCACACCAAAAATTTTGGAACCAGCTACCCGATCTCGCCTAGAGTTCGGACCAGAGGCTGTAGCTCACACCTACTCCTCTTGAACCACCCTCCCGACGCGAGTCGCAGACCTAGAAATAGAATGAGGGGTCTCAGCTCGGAGGTCCCACCTCTTACCTGGAAGAAACTGAAGTCCTTCCCCTCCCCAGCCAAATGTGAGCTAGGTGCCTGTGAGGAAGAATAATGGAAAGGTTCAACAACCTTTCCCAAGTACCTTATTGGTCAATTTATAGTCCTCTGAGTTGGATCTGCAAATATCCATAATGAACCGACCTGAAATTACCAAATACCCTGGGTCGGGTCTGCCAACAGCCAAAATCCGCTGTCCTGAAGAGCTATATGCAGACCACCAGGGGTAGAAGTGTAAAATTACCTGGGCTAGAAGTGTAAAATCCCCCTTGGGGGTAAAAAGGTAAAAACATCTTTCCTCCTATGCGGCGAGTGGGGAAAGTGACTTGCATGCGAGACGATCCCACCTGTTCGTCTCGCCGGCCTCTTGGCCCATAGGCCATCTCGCCTTCTAGGGCGAAGCTCACGACCCCAAAGGGCGTCTCGCCTACTGTAGAGAACCCCCGTCTCGCCCCCTGCAAGTGGACCACTCGGTCCCACTCCCCTATCAAGTACCTCTCGCCAGCTTGTCCGGGTCACAGCAGATGGAAAGGCCACCCGCGAGCCTAAGGTTGTACAAACATTTCTTTTAGTAGGGATTGGTGACCCCCTTTTGTTATTTACTTGATTATATCTTAATGCTTCTTTGCCACTTGTATTTTCTTGCTGAGGTGTTTTTCTTTTGAATGCCTCAGGTTCAGGTTAGTAGCCGGCTGAGCGGCTAGGTTTGGGAGTTTACTAGTGGAGTGTTATGTTGCTCAGGTTTTCCTCACTGTAGTGATTTAGTTTTGAGCTTTCTTGTTAGTACAAACATATATACTTTCCAGTGGTTTTGTGTCAGGATGTTGACGCCCACTGGTGGTTTTCTTTTGGGATGCCAAGTATATTGCTGAGCTGTTAGTTTGCCTATTTTGTGGTTGTTTTTACTTTCTCTCTGGGAATGCTTTTATGCCAGGTTGCATGTTAGATATTTTAATTTATACAAGAATAACTACTAGTATTTCATACATGTCATCTTCCTAAAATTAAAATACTATTTTCTAGCCAATGTAAAGACTTTTTCCATACGTATAATAAATCTAGAGTCTCGCATATCATGAGTTTCCTTCGGGGATGTTTATACTCATGTAGGATGTTAAATCAATCTATTCAAGGTATTTTCGTACCATATAATTATATTTTTCTAGTGGACTAGATGAGCGACTAAGCCGAGGGATACGACTAATCGTTTAACTTAAAACTATATTTTCATTAAATAACTTATAAATCTTTTATAAAGGTATTCAGTTGGAACCTTGCCTGAGCGTTTGTAGTTATCCCCTACTGATGTGGCATCATGACGCGCATTTTTCCCTTACTCTAACATATCCTTTAATGCGGAGAAAATGAGGCTTGTGACAACAGTCATTAAAGTAGTATTCTGGGTCGATCCAATTATACTTCTTACAAAGGATCCGTTGGATCACCACCCCCATCGGTAGAGTTTTCAACTTTTTCCACATCAGGCTTTTCAGTCTGAACATATATCAGATGATTGAAAGGATAAAGTCTGTCATATCAAAATGCTCTCTTTCCAAAATCATATACGTCACATAGCTCAATTGAGAAGTGATGGTTCTCGTGTCGCCGGACTTGAGAAGAATAGTATTCCTCAAGATGTCTTGCACTAAGTGTGCATCTGGAGTGAGAGTGGTCGTGGAGTGGATAAGGTTTTTCATGGAATTCCCATGTAAAACCATGTTCAGTAACGTCCAATCTCTATCCTTCCTATATTTCCCTACCACATCCAACACATGTTCACTCTATATCAAACCAAACTCATCCCTTAGGTAATGGTGTGTTATCTCAATTATCTTTCCTTGAATTTGTCAGAGCACTCCACCATTCAATTCCGTAAAGTTAGGGTCCATCAAATGGTTATAAAAATCCCTAATTAACACTGAAGAAAATGTATCTAGTATAATGACAGACATTATACCTGCCATAACTAGAAGGTCGTGAATATGTGCAAGTCGAACTGGGTCAAACTCCACAACTTTCACAACATCGACATTCGAATTTTCAATCCTTGTGTATGTCTGGTATGCTGAATGCGTATCATTACCAGTGCTCCTCCTAGCCCTTGAACTGATAGCCATTTCTGCAAAGATACGAACAAAAATATTAAAAATACAAAAATCTCTAAGGTCGTCGGGCGACACTCACTATCGTCGGGCGACATCGAAATTCAAGACATGCTTGATTTCGATATGAAATTTCATCATACACCATTCATATATACAAAATCTGAAAAAAAAAACAATTAGTTCTACCTGATTTACATAATCATCAAACTTAATAATTTCTTTTTAAAAAAATCACTATTCATCATCTTCTTCACTACAAACATGAAATTCTTTTTAAAATTCTCCTAGGCAAACTGTAGATCTGAGTTTAGTTTACTCAAAATCCGAGATCTACACATGCACTTCATTGATCTCTAGGATCTAAGGTCTATTCCCTCAAAACATTCATGCTTTAGGTTTATACCAAAACATAGCAAACCAACTATCAAAACTAATTTTTTACACTAACAGTTCATTGAATCTTTCCTCAAAGCTTTTCATCAAAAATCATGAAGAAAGAAGACAAAAAATCAAGATCTTACCTTGATTTGGGGATTTTGCCGACTTCAGAATGCCTAACGCAGCAAACCTTTCAGAGAAAATAAAGAACACAATGGACTAGATCCAGATCAATAGGTTTTTATATTTCTACACTATCGCCGATCAACGATATTAGATATCGCTGTGCGACAGCAAAAATTTACCTTTATGACACTCTGTCTTGATTTTTTAGGTTTAAGCATGGTCTAATGTATATTCTATAATTTTGAGTATCTATAACATTGTTCACTTATTCAAACTTCAAATATCATATTCTATATACATCTCTCCTAGTGCATTATACTTATGAAATTGTTTACGCATGCCTATGAATATGAGAAATGTTTTAGTTATGATAATGTTCTCACACCCACAATTATGGAAATCTACATATGACTTCACCTTACTTCATATGTGAATTGTGAATGTTCTACCATAACCACTAGATTTCATGCTGACACTATTACTTTATCCTTATTTTCTTTGCACAATTCATATTTGATTATCCTATATGATCACACAAGTGAATTCAGAATCCTTTGTCAAGGCAAATAAAAAACGAAAACAAAATGCCTATTTCATAATAAAAATACCACGTCTTTGTTGATGTTTTGCAAAATAAAAAGAAAAAAAGGCTGACAAGGAACCTCCACCAAGCACTGTTTATCCTCATAATAATTCTTAATAAGCATTATGAGGTTGAGCACCTTGGAAAGAATTGTAAAGTGTCTTGTGAAACCTTTATATGGATATTACTTTAATCTTTGTGCTCTGAATTCTTGGATACATGTAGAGCTAGTTATGTATATTTCTATGTTATGTTGTTTTTTCACATTCCATGTGTTCACATATTTTATGAATTCTCATTATGTGTTTTCATCAATCTCTCAGATTTACACACCATTATCTTCTCTAAAATGTCTTCTCATGAGAATTGGGCCGCAAATGATTTTATATTATATTCACTAGAGTATATGTCTAAGATATAAATGGATGAAAGTTGACAATGTTAGTCTTCACTCACATTCTTCATTACTATACATTATTTCACATGTTCTATACTTATTTCTTTATTTGTCGTTTCTCCTATTTTTTCTTCCGCATCACTCTACTATTTCTTTTGACAAAACCAAAAGGTGGAGAATTTATTAAGAAACCATTCATAATCAGGAGGATTGAGTTTAAACATACATTGGTTCAATCTATTTAGCTTAGGGGGAGTACACATGTAGGGGGAGTGTTACAACCAAAAGGAGTTTTATGCACATACAAAAGCTTAGTCTTGCTAATTATTTTTAGTAACACTTTATCGATCATTCTTGATTTCTTTCTAAGTGTATTTGTTATTATCAAAAGGGGGGAGATTGTTGTAGCATACGTTCCACGCTTCTTGGTTTGCTAATAAAAAATCTCTGTTGTATTTGATCATAGGATGATTATGATGTGAAGATATCACAACTCTAACACAAATAGCTTTTGGGTTTGATTCGGGTCAGAATAAAGGAGCTAAGGTGTTGCCGCCCGGTGACATCCAGTATCGCCACCAGTTGACAATTAAGTAAACAGTGTGTTGTTGAGTGAAATCAACGCACTCAACAACTACGTGCAGCTAAGGCATTGTTGCCCGGCGACATCCAGTATCACCAACCGGCGACAGAGGACCAAATAGAGAAAGCATTGAGTGAACTCAATGCATTCAATGCATACGAATAGTGTGGCTTTGAGTGAAATCAACTCACTAAATGCCTATGTCCAGTTACTCTCTTTGTCTCCCGACAACATAAATATTGCCAGGGGACAGGGCACAATTTGACATGATCGATCTAGGATACAAAAATGGTGAATACGTGGGACACGTGTCAGTAGAAAAGATATCACCGATCGACGACAGCCAATGTCGCCAGGCGATATCCTCGGAATATAAAAATGGCTTATTTTTTTGTGGAGATCTCGAATTCAACTATCTGGAGTATTCCTTCCTGTACAACTGATCTTTAGAGCTCCAACATTCAAAATTACTCCATTCTCCCAAGAAGGTTCAAGAACGAAAGATCGACTTCTCGTACAAGACATTCGAAACATCCTTCACAAGGATTCATCGACATGTTCAGCGCTTTGTTTAGTGGGAGTTTTTAATTCTGAAGTTTATATTTTATCTTGTTCTTTATTTCCATTATAATCAAGAGAGAAAATCGCCGCCTTATGAGTGGTGTCTAAGTCCTTGTGTGTCTTAGGAGATAATTGCTGCCTTGTTAGTGGTGTCCAAGTCCTTGTGCGGCTTAGGGAGAAATCATTGCCATGTGTGTAGCATCTAGATCGGGGTTAGATCTCGGGAGAGGCTAGTAGCAAGCTCTAGGGAGAGATTTGCTTTAGCCTGTCGGTTCTTGTAGAAGGACCGATGAAATCAAAGTTTGCTATTTTCATAAGCCTTAATCTTTAGCTCTATAAAGATACAATGTATTCAGATTTATCACTTTTGAAATAAATTACTATCATTTCCATTCACATAAGTTTCTAAGTGTTTAGTTTTGTTTATGAAAAATTTGTTTCGATTTCATTAACTATTTCACCAAGTAAATTCTGTTTAGATTTAAAAATATTGTTAGCCCTTATTCACCCACCCCCTCCAAGGGCACCTTACGATCCAACACTGTGTTCCTTATATAATAATTATATCTTATACTTCCACTAGGTAGCGGGCTAACAACAACCTCCACCGGGTAGCACACTCATAACTACATCAATTACATCCACTATGTAGCGCTCTCATAACTAATACAACTACCTCTACCGGGTGCATGCTCATAACTTTAACAACTACCTCAATTGGGTGGCACATTCACAACTATAGAAACTAGCTCTGGTGGGTAGAAACCTCAAATCTACAATAACTACCTCCACTGGGTAGTGCCTTCACAACTACAACAACTACCTTAACTTAGCGCACATAACTATAACAACTACCTTCATCGGGTTGTGCGCTCGCAACTATAACAATTCCCTCCACTGGGTAGAGCTCATAACTATAAAAACTATAGACGTAGTATAGTAAGCTCATAAAAACATCAAATAGCTTTGGTGTTTTCACCTCATAACAAGCTCATAATCACAAAAACACAAAAAATCACACAAGCAAGAATTCAGAGAGTCAGCGTGAAAGAATGATTTCATAGTTCAAAAAAATGAATAATACTATGCACAAAAATAAGTACCAACATGTTAATACTCTATTGTGCGCCTCAAATAATAGACATACCATTACAAATATAAAGTAATAAAAAAACATAAGGTCAATCAATTACTAGGTTTACCCCACTATAATGTCATCAGAGAATTCATCCTCTAAAGAACTCTTATAAAAAAGTTTACTAAATCTTTTGATAAGTAGATTCACAAAACTAATACAATATATCTGTTCGTATGATTATCCTACACAACCAACTGAATCATTTGATAAGGGGTTTTTAGGACCATATGAGCCTTTTGATAGGAAAACTCTTAAAAACCATCTGAATCTTTTCATAAGAAATTATAAAAACTCTTTTATGAAATAGTGAATGTACAAGCAAAATTTACCACAATGTGAACCTTATTCAACAAAGCTTTGAAGGATCTGGTTCATTGAAGCACTGTGTAGATTCTTATTTTATCATCAATATCAGTCAGCAAATCCTCTTAAGCAGGGAAGATAAGACTCAATCGAGAGAAGATGAATCTTATCTTGACAGGAATCCTAAGGAAGAAGTTAAAAAACCGCATAGAGAAGAAAATCCACATATATGAGATAAGAGATCTTATAAACTAGGGTATGGAGAGATCTTCTACCAGAAGGAAGGAGAATTCTGAATCTTGGAGTAAAGAAGTCTTGATTCTGAATGAGTGCATATCTTTTCTTTTGTTCAAAATCTAAAAGGCATATTTATCACTTTTGTAGAATTAATGCCTTCTTTTTTTGTTTCAATCATCATAAATACCTTCTTGAAATAAATCAATAATTCCTCAAATTGAATCTCAATCAAGGCCTTAAACCTCTCTGAGATTTATGACATAAACATGAAGAGAAATTGACATTCTATTACCTATGCATCAAATAATTGTCGATGTACTTTCAATTGTTGAGTAGAGAGAATTCAACGTAGGCTAAATACTTGTGCTCTCAGAAGTCTTGCCTTTTAAGAAACACTCAGTGAAAGGTAGGAACGTTATTATCAATGTGTGCTGATTACTTCATGATGCATGAAATCAACTTCTCTTTAAACGTTGAATTCTTCTTGACATATAAACTTAGACTTTGTCGATGTTCCACAAATACTTCTAACAACACAAACATATAACTTAATTGATTCTTTTTCTTAAGTGCATTCCAAGTCTTTATCAGCCTATACTAAATTATAACTTACACTAATACAACATATTGGGTTTCTCTATATATTATAAGCAATTCCTAATTCATTAATTAATAAGTTAAATCAAATCATGTGGGTTTTTTCCTAAGATTTTCACCCTATTTTATATTGAAAGTATTACAAAAATTTAAGTGGTTTTTTTAAATAAAAATATGGGGTTTTGGATAGCCATACAAAAGAATAAACAGAGAGAAAGATATATATACATATGTAGAAATCTAATTCACTCCTTTATATTATATGTCATCTTGAGCCTTTATATTAGAAAGAAGAGAAAGCAGAAAAACAACAACAAGAAGAAAAACTTTTGAGTTCTTAGAATTCTTAGAAATGCTATAAATAAGGAAGTCATTGGTATGAAAAAGTAAATTCTCTTGGATCCTTTCACAACACTTTGAAAAAAATTCTTGGTTCTCGCCCAAGATTATCCTTCAATGATTTCTACACAGATAATATTCTATTCCAATCTTCAGGTCTAGTAGAATAAACATCTGATATACTGACACCACTTTAATGTAGCTCAGGTATCTTTTTTTGCAATTAAAAATACCTCAAAATCAAAATAAATAATATTTTGTTCCTTTTGAAGCTTCTGATTATTCTTTGCATTTTGAGCAACAGATTTACTGTGAATTTTAAGAGCTAGTTATGAAACAAATGGAACAACATGGGTTTCAGTTCCTAGACAAAGTTTAGGAGTTCCTCTAATAAATATATTTATGTCAATTTTGAACCTTTTTGCTTATGGAATAGTTTTATCATCAGCTATAATCAACCAGATGTGGTAATTTCCATATCCATATGTAGGAAGAGACATAATAGCCCTATAATTTTAAGTAAACCTTGAGAGGATAAGTAATATTAATAATATCAGTATAAGAAATAATTTCAGAAGAGATAACTGCAGTACTGATATCTTTAGTATCAATAAACTTCCCTCAAGATGTTGCCATAAGATGCACAATAATAGTCTCAAAAACAAGAGTGTCAATATATTCCTCAACTTCTAGGGGAGTGTTCGGGAGTGGATATCCATCCCATCTAATTTGATGGGGAGACATAGATAATATTTCCTTTAAATCTTCAGTTGCAGTATAATAAACATCTGATAAACTGCAACCTCTTCAATGTAGCTCGGGTATCATTTTTTGCAATTAAAATTACTGATGGGGATGAAGCTCAATTTAAAACCTTGAGGGTGCAATTAACCACTCTTCCCCCATGATTTATCCTATCATGGAGATCATGAGTTTGACCTGTTAACCCACTTCCCATGATCTCCTCCACAATAGGAGGATCATGGGGGGTGGGGGGCACCCTTTCAATAATTATATCCACCGGACGCCGCAGGAAATGGCTGTCGGCGCCGGCCGCCGCCACCGTAAACCACCTGCTAACCACCAATTTAGTGGGGAGTGGGCATGTCATCCTTAATATAAATAATCCCCTAAACTATGACATTAATGTTTATGTAGGTGGTTACGGTGTGTGGTTAATCGCATAACCACCATAACCACCTCATAGAGGCTATTAAAGGAGCCACATGCCTCTTCAATAAGCACCTTTTTGTTCCCCCAGTCTTCTTCTTCCTCAGGACAGAGCTATGTCGAATCATCATCTCCATCCACCTTCCAGCCACCCTCAGACCGCGATCTAGCTGCCGCCAAGTCACTAACGAGCAGCGGAGACGCCCAAGTTCCAAAGTGCGTAGCTCAAGGAAGAAGACAGCCCCGCAAGCACGCACTCATAGTCTCTGCCTTGCAACCAGATCTACTTCGGCGCAGCCTGTTGCCTGATAGGAGTCATAGAATTCTCTCTCTCACCATAGAATTGTAACGAGGAGTGACATGTCACCCTCGATTTCCCAAACGCCATGTAACCGCAAGCGAATAGTGGATTTTCCGCAGTATAGACCCGGTCACGTGGTTTTTTTACCCAGTTGAGGGGTTTTTCCACGTTAAAACCTCTTATGTAGATCTAACCCATTTCATTGACTGTGTGAGCGCTCGACGGTCCTGAGAGCTAAGGAAGTCCAATTTACTCCGGTCCGGTCGGGACGACGAGCCAATCAACAACAAATACCTCAAAATCAAAATAAATAATATTTTTTTTACTTTTGAAACTTCTGATTATTATTTGCATGTTGAGAAACTGATTTTCTAGGAATTTTAAGAGACAGTTCTGAAACAAAAGGAACAACATGGGTTCCAGTTCCTAGACAAAGTTTAGGAGTGTTTTAATCAATAAATTTATATCAATTTTGAACCTTTTTGCTTTCTGAATATTTTTATCATCAGCTATAATCAACCAGATGTGGTAAGTTCCATATCCATAAGTAGGAAGAGACATAATAGTCCAAGAATTTTTAAGTAAACCTCGATAGGAGAAGCAATATAACAAATATCAATATAAGGAACAATTTCATAAGAGATAATTATAGTACTGATATCTTTAGTATCAATAAACTTCCTTTAAGATGTTTTCATAAGAGGCACAATAATAGTATCAAAAACTCGAGGAGTGTCAATATATTCCTCATCTTCGTGGGATTATTCGGGAGTGAAAATCCAGCCCATCTAATTTTAGGGGGATACATAGGCTCGCCCTTGATAATTGTCTCCTTCTGAGAGAGTAAATCCAAATTTTATTTAGAGGGAATAGGACTGCCCTTATCATTCTCGAAAATTTTAGGAGATTCAAGGTGTTTAACAATCTTAGGATTTTTTGGATCCTCATTCAGAAAAGGTGACATCCATTTATCAAAGAGGGCATTGATGAGTCTGATATTTATAGGGTTTTGCGGACTCATCTGGGCTTATTATCTTGCTTGTGCACTACTTTTTCAATTGTAAAAGTTATATTTTTTGTTTAGATCTTCACTTGACCATTTTGTGCACTATTTTGCCCTAAGGGCGTGCATTTGCGCATTTTGCTGTTGGGGGAAAGCACATGGTGCTCCCCATGACTCTTTCCTGCTATTTCCTTTGTTGCATATTTGTTGCTGGGAGCTTGTGCTCCAGTTTTGGTTTTGTTGTGTAGGTGGTGCATTTTCCCCAAGGCAGGAATTCTATTTTGAGGAAAACGCACAGTCGTGGGTTTTCTTAGCACATCGTTCTTTACAATCGTGCATTTTATTTGTGCAGGAGAAATGTCGTGCGGAGCTCGACGAATTTCATCGAGCTGAGCCCGACGATCTTCACACACGGTTAACACACGGTTTATTCGGAACCATGCGGGAAGGAAATGCATGGTTTTCCTGTAGCCTTTTGTACCAATTTGTGGTTAATCGTGCGATTTGTTCACGCACTGGCGGAAGCGCCCGTGTAACACCCCCTATCCGTCGCATAGCATATAACAGTAGGTCCGGTCGGGGCCCGACACCATATACCACAGACAGACCGGGTGGTTACTCTGTGGAAACCATCCAACCAATCCAACATCCTACACAAAGCATTCTAGCGGAAACAGTTTTATAAGTTGCAATTAAAAGAACCCAGCACCAAGCCTAAATGTCCACTAAACACAAAATAGGAATGTAGTACATAGATAAGTACAGGCCTTAAGGCCATACAAAATGGTTTACTTCAAATTACATGTTTTACAAACCACGGCACGCAGGTCGGTCATACATGAATAAAAGCAAGTAAACACTTCAATTAGGCCTTCAAGCGCCGGCTTCGCAATTTGGGCTTTTGCCCGCTATTGACCGCTTGGTTCAGCAGCACCTGCAAGCAACAAACCACCGCACGGTGGTAAACAAAAGTAACGGTCAGCAATGCTGACCAAATTATAACAATCCCGCCCCCAATTCGGGGCGGCGATGCTCCTTCCCTGCATTTTATTATCACAACCAAGCAGTATAAAAATTCATTGCATCACAGGCATTGGCACGCATGGCCACATGCCCCGTGCTCTCAGGGAACATTCTCGGTGATCACAGTCTAAGCCCGTTGACTCACCACCATACGCAGGACGACAATCTCTCGTGAGCAATTTGGCCTTTTAGGCAGATGTTACGACACTTTAATATCATCAACAGCCTATGTCACGACATTTTAATATCATCGACGGCAAAGACCCGACCTCTATGCCCTCGGCATAAAGCCGGAACGGTTCCACTCAACCCGTTGCTCACTTGCCACGACATTTTAATATCATCGGCACGAGTTAAGTTTCCCTGAAGCCCGTGAATCGAACGCACAATATTATATAACCCAGTTATGTACAAGTTGGCTCCCAGGCCCACAAGTTTGGCAAAATCACGCATCTGCCCAGTTTTCCGGGTGCACCTTTGAGTTAATCCCCAAGGCTCCCTGCTGCAATCTACCGCGTAGAAAACCCGAAAAACAAACATTTGCGCGGAGTCTTCTCCGGCCATTATGCAATGCAACATCACCGATCCAGACCAACTTGTCCGGGTAGGCTTCACACATCATGCCTATGTCCGTTCTCGAATACAGACTCTAAACAACGGGGACTTTACATATCTACACGAAGGAACGCCTCCACTCACCGCAAACTCGCGATAACGGGCTTCCTATGCAAAGAAGGAGAGCTTCACATGCTCAAGAAGAGAATCGTTACCCTATCGTTCTTCCTCGGCGCCATGGAAATGTAAGCGGGTGAAAAGCACAGCACTCTCTTTGCCTGCGTTTATCCGAAGTCAGCTCGCGATTTGGAGCTTCGAAGCTCCTCTAATGGCCGGATCTAAGCTTATTCTTCCTCCTTTGCTCTCCTCTCTCTCTTGACTTAGAAAGAGAATCACTCAAAAGAAATGAGGGTTTCAAGGGTCCAATCCCGTGTATATCCCATCAGGAACAACCCCCAGCCATTGGAACACAAATTAAAGAAATTAACGGCCCTGATTCGGGCCTGAAATGCTAAAACTGGGCCGAACACGGCCTGCGACACGCCCGTGTCCAGGGCCGTGTCCCCCATTCGCCGTCAAAATCGACGAGCCTAGAACAGCACACGGGCATCCGACACGCCCGTGTTCGACCTGAAATGCCCGTGTTCCAACTAACACGGCTATGTGGGCGGCCGTGTGCCTCCATCGACAAAGCCCTGAAAACAACCCGAGACTCACACGGGTCTTGGACACGCCCGTGTCCACGCCCGTGTCACACCCTAACACGCCTGGGCTCCAGGCCGTGTTCACGGTCTCGACACTTCGTCGAGCGAAGTTCGTCGACCACCCGACACAGCCTTTGACACGCCCGTGTCCTAGGTCGTGTGCCTTGTCTCGACACATCGTCGAGCAAAAATCGTGACTTCCCTGGCCGATCGTCGACACGGGCTCGACACGCCCTGAGACAAGCCCGTGCCTCAGGCCGTGTTCCCTGCTCGATGATCGTCAACTCCAAATTTCATCGACAACGTGGCCAAATCATCAACTAGAGCCTGACACGCCCTGGGACACGCCCATGTCCCAGGCCGTGTGCCCCCTGCCAGATTCCAGATTTTGCCCAAAACGCCTCCCGTCGCTCTTTTGAGTTTCGGGGTGTTACAACTCTCCCCCTTATAAAATAATTTTGTCCACGAAATTACATAAAGAAAGATAAGTACAAAACCAAAATTGTACCTGAGCGGAACAACTCCGGATACTCGTCAAGGATAGTCTGCTCTCGTTCCAAAGAGATCTCCTCTCGACCTCAATTGTCCCATCGGACCTTGACCATCCTGATCTCTTTATTGCATAGCTGCTTGACCTCCGAGTCTTCAATCCGCATGGTCTTGACTTTTGTCGTCAACCCACAATCAATCGGCACTTGATCGACCGCGATCACTTGGGTAGGCTCTTGCACCGCCGTCCGAAGCACCTAAATATGGAATACATCATGTAAACCACTAAGCTCCACCGAAAGCTTCAACCGATAGTCTGCTTCACCAACTCGCTCCAGAACCTCAAACGGCCCAAGGTACCTCGGGCTTAGCTTTTTCAATCGCCGCACCCACGAGACACCCTTGAACGGCTTGATCTTTAAGTACACCCAGTCGCCCACAGCGAACTCCACGTCCTTGTGCTTGGCATTGTAGTACTTCGCTTGCCGGTCCTGAGCGATTTGCAGCCTCTCCCGAACGGCATGAACCAAAGACGTAGCATATTCCACCTCTTGGCACTTGTATAATTTTGACTCACCCGTTTCTAACCAACACAATGGCGTGCGACATTTTCTACCATATAGGGCCTCGAAGGGCGCCATTTGAATTCTCGCCTGGTAGCTATTGTTGTACGCAAACTCCACCAAATAAAGATGGTCTTCCCATTGCTTTCCAAAGTCCAAGACACACATGCAAGGCATGTCTTCCACAGTTCTATTGACCCTCTCGGCCTGCCCATCCGTTTGCGGATGAAAGACTGTGCTGAATTTTAACTTTGTTCCCAACATTTGCTACACTAGCCTCCAATCATTGGACGTGAACCGCCCATCTCGGTCACTCACGATGCTGCGGGGCACACCGTGAAGCTGTACTATATTATCCACATATAGTTTTGCCAACTTCTCCACCGGATCATCCTTCCTATGCGGAATGAAATGTGACACCTTCATTAGCCGATCTACGACCACCCAAATGGCGTCGTTCCCCTTTTGCGACCTTGGCAAACCGTGCACAAAGTCCATAGAGATGTCGTCGAATTTCCACTCCAGAATAGGCAAGGACTTCAGAAATCCTCCCAGCTTTTGGCATTCCTCCTTCACCAAGGCGCAAGTTTGGCACTTCTCCACGTAGAGCGCCACATCCTTCTTCAAACCCAGCCACCAAAACAGTTTCTTAACATCGCGGTACATCTTTGTGCACCCTGGGTGAATCGAGTACTTGGTATGGTGTGCCTCGTACAACAAGTCCACCCGCAAATTTCCCACACTTGGGACGCACAGACGACTGTCTTTCCAAAGTAATCTGTCCTCCACAACGAATTGGGAATTTGACCCATCCAGAGCCTCTACCATGAATTGCTTGATATGGACATCCATATCCAAAGCCTGCCGAATCCGATCAGCCAGGTCATATTGGACTTCAGTCCATGTCGGTACTACTTCAGCACTTGATTGCTTATCTACACAAACAATCTCCAACGCCTCCAACTCCCGAACCAACCGCTCATCATTCACCGATAGCCAATTGGCTTGAGCTGGGGCCCGAAGACTCAACGCGTCCGCAACCGCATTACCTTTACCAGGCACATAGTGGATCTTGAATGTATAGTCCCCCAGGAACTCCATCCATCTACGCTGTCGCATATTCAGATCTTTCTGATCAATCAAATACTTCAGTCTCTTGTGATCGGTGTAGATATCAATCTTCACACCGTACAAATAGTGCCTCCACAGCTTCAAGGCAAAAATCACGGCCGCTAACTCCAAGTCATGGACCGGATAATTCCTCTCGTGCACTTTTAGCTATCTCGAGCCATAAGCTATCACACTTCTGTATTGCAATAGCACACAACCCAAACCGCTGCCTGAAGCATCACTATAAATCTCGTAACCTTCGGTCCCACACGGCGAACTCAGCACAGGCGTCGTGGTCAACCGACATTTCAACTCCTCAAAAGCTCGCGCATACTCCGGCGTCCAAACGAACCTCTGCTCCTTCCTCGTCAAAGTAGTGAGAGGTAACGCTATCCGCGAGAAGTTCTCTACGAAGCGCCTATAATATCCGGCAAGCCCCAGAAAGCTCCGGACTTCCGCTACAGTAGAAAGCTCAGGCCACTCCTGTATCGCAACAATCTTCGCCGGATCCACTGCAATACCTTCTCCACTCACTATATGACCGAGGAACGCCACTGAGGATAACCAAAACTCGCACTTCGAGAACTTGGCATACAATTGATTCCTCCTTAGCATCTCCAAAACCAAATGAAGATGCTTGAAGTGATCTTCCTCGCTCTACGAGTACACCAAAATTTCGTCGCTGAAGACGATCACAAAATTGTCCAAGTACTCCCTGAAGATCCTGTTCATCAGATCCATAAACACTGACGGCGCATTAGTCAGCCAAAACAGCATGACCGTAAACTCGTAATGTCCATATCTCGTACTGAATGCTGTCTTCAGGATATCACTCTCCCTTATTCGCAGCTGATAGTACCCGGACTTGAGATCCAACTTCGAGTACATCATCGACCCGACCAACTGATCAAAAAGGTCATCGATCCGGGGAATCGGGTACTTGTTCTTCTCTGTCAACTTGTTGAGCTCCCGATAATAGATACATAGCCTCAAGCTTCCGTCCTTCTTCTTAACAAAGAGGGCCGGCGCGCTCCAAGGCTAAGAACTTGGGCGCACATACCCTTGCTCCAACAACTCTTGAAGTTGAACCTTCAGCTCCACCATTTCCTTAGGTACTAGCCGATATGGAGATCGTGACACAGGCTTTGCACGTGGCACTAGCTCAATCGTGAAATCTATCTCCCGCTGCGGCGGGGCTCCAGGAAGATCTCTAAGGAACACATCAGGGTACTCCGATACCACTAAAATACTATCCAATGCAAGCTTTGGCTTAGCAACCTCCACTAGTGTAAAGAACAGTTCTGCACCGGCACGAACCACCTTCACTACCGGAAGAGCAGACATCAACGTCTTGCTCGACCCCTTCAAGCCCGTAAAAGTCGTCTCACAACTTGCTCCCAATTTGACTTCCTTGCGACCGCAATCAATATAGGCCTGCTGCTCCGTGAGCCAGTCCATGCCAAATATAACGTCGAACTCCACCAATGGAAGTAACGACGCTTGCAGATCGAACTCCTGATTCCCAATACGAATCTTAACATCGCAGATCCTATCCGCGCGCATCGAACACCCATTGGGCAACAACACATCCAACTTATCCTTCGCCATCGAAGAAGGGACTCCTATGCGTGATATAAATCCCTCGGACAAGAAGAAGTGTGAGGCTCATGTATCGAAGAGTGCTCTTGCCGGATTTTCACAAATCAAAACAAATCCTAAACAAGCAGTAGTAAGGTAACATGTGCATAACAAGTATTTAAAGAAATTAACTTGCTATAAATTAAACCGTACATGTCACCACATCCGCCTGTTTGATGGCCTCTTGTTGGCCAAGATTATACACCCTTGGTTGGGCCGGCGCATAATGGGACGCGGTCGACTCCACCGCCTTGCCCTTTTCTTCATAAGTTGCTCCCGGTTTTCTTTCATACTTGGGACATCCGCTCCGGCACTCATGGGCATAATGCCCCGGCTTCCCACAGTTGTAACATGTGCCCGGGATCCGACCCGTAGTCGCCCCAAAAGCACCAGCAAAGGGGGCTGGACCCGACGTCCTAGCTTTCTTGTTCCACTTCCGGAACAAAGACTTTGAGGAGTTCGGCACTCTGAACTCCGACTTCTTATCACCCAAGCTTTTCTTTGCTTGTACATTCTTCATGTCCTTCTCCAAGAACCGGGTCGTGTTGACCAAGGTCAAGAAACCCTGCATCATCGGCCCCGAGAGTAGTAACCTCAAATCATCTCTCAACCCTTCGTAGAATCGATTCGTCTTGCGCTCCTCATCCGCGATGGTGGAGCTAGCATATCGACTCAAACGAGTAAACTCGTGGAGATATTCATCCATGTTATTGTCTCCTTGAACCAACTTCAGGAACTCCTTCTCCAACGTTATCCTCTGCGCCGAAGGGAGGTATCTAGCCAAGAATAGTCTCGAGAACTCCTCCATCGAGACATCAACAAGTTTCCTACCTCTCAATAGGTGCAGCTCCAATCCTTCCCACCACAATCTCGCTTCACCGTCCAAAAGGAATGTAGCAATGGTGGTCATTTGCAACTCCTCCATATCTGTTGCTGTCATGACTCGCTTCACCCTGGAGAGCCAGTCTTCAGCTTGAGATGGGGTTCCCAACCACGAGAATACCGGAGGATTAAAGCTCATGACATGCTTGAGCTGTCTCTCGGTTGCCCTCCTTGGCACCAACGGCTCCACTACTACCTGCTCCACCGCAGGAGTGGGCTGCTGCATTTGCCTTGCACGCTGCGCATTCATCATGGCCAACACTGCTTCGACCACCAATCATATGGTCTCAGCCGATGGAGTTGTTGCAGGAGCAACATCTGGTGCACTGCTAGCCTCAGAAACTCGACGTTCCGACGGCTCAGCACCACTTCTGGTCACCTATAGTGGTACAAAACATCGTTAAGCGACCAAATAAAATTGCAAACAGCAATTATAGGAACACGCAGGTTCCCCAAACACATGTATTTTCATTCCTAAGTGGACATTCATGGGTTCTTTTACTGTTATAACGATGACGCACACACATGTGCTCACGACCCCTTAAAAAGAATTCGCCCACGAATTCAATTTAAGCCTGACCGAAACCAGAAGTCTGATACCAAATTGTAACACCCCCTATCCGTCACATAGCATATAGCAGTAGGTCCGGCCGGGGCCCGACGCCATATACCACAGACAGACCGGGTGGTTACTAAGTGGAAACCATCCAACCAACAAACGTCCTACACAGAGCATTCTAGCGGAAGCAGTTTTATAAGTTGCATTTAAAAGAACCCAGCACCAAGCATGAATGTCCACTAAACACCAAATAGGAATGTAGTACATACACAAGTACATGCCTTAAGGCCTTACAAAATGGTTTACTTCAAATTACATGTTTTACAAACCACGGCACGCAGGCCGGTCATACATGAACAAAAGCAAGTAAACACTTCAATTAGGCCTTCAAGGGCCGGCTTCGCAATTTGGGCTTTAGCCCGCTATTGACCGCTTGGTCGAGCAGCACCTGCAAGCAACAAACCACCGCACGGTGGAAAACAAAAGCAACGGTCAGCAATGCTGACCAAATTATAACGATCCCGCCCCCAATTCGGGGAGGCGATGCTCCTTCCCTACATTTTATTAGCACAACCAAGCAATATAAAAATTCATTGCATCACAGGCATTGGCACGCATGGCCACACGCCCCGTGTTCTCAGGGCACATTCTCGGTGATCACAGTCTAAGCCCGTTGACTCACCACCATCCCCAGGATGGCAATCTCTCGTGAGCAATTTGGTCTTTTAGGCAGATGTTACGACACTTTAATATCATCAACAGCCTATGTCACGACATTTTAATATCATCGACGACAAAGACCCGACCTCTATGCCCTCGGCATAAAGAAGGAACGGTTCCACTCAACCCGTTGCTCACTTGACACGACATTTTAATATCATCGGCACGAGTTAGGTTTCCCCGAAGCCCGTGAATCGAACGCACAATATTACATAACCCAGTTATGTACAAGTTGGATCCCAGGCGCACAAGTTTTGCAGAATCACGCATCTGACCAGTTTTCCGAGTGCACCTTTGGGTTAATCCCCAAGGATCCCTACTGCAATCTACCGCGTAGAAACCCCGAAAAACAAACATTTGTGCGGAGTCTTCTCCGGCCATTATGCAATGCAACATCACCGATCCAGACCAACTTGTCCGGGTAGGCTTCACACATCATGCCTATGTCCATTCTCGAATACGGACTCTAAACAACGGGGACTTTACATATCTACCCAAAAGAACGCCTCCACTCACCGCAAAGTTGATGAGTCCACTTTATATACCTATTTTCGGACTCATCTGGGCTAGTTTTCTCGCGTTTGCACTTCACTTTTAGTTCTATATCGCTCATATTTCATCTTATCTTTATTTCCATAGGAAGTGCACATTTATGCCTGTGGTTGTGTATTTTGTTTTTTTTACAGTTTGTACTGCTTTGTGTGATTGCCTGGAATGTCTGCACATATCAGTGATTGGTTTTTCCTTTCGGTACAGGGGTCGTGTGCGTGTTCCGGGAGGGTTGTGAAACAGGAATACTGCGCACGATCATGGGATCTAATGCGCATGACCACTTGTCGTGCGCCCCTGATCGTGCGCACTACTCTCCATTTTCCAGAATCAGCCTGGGGTAAGTGCACGACCACTGGACACAGTGCGCACGACCACCGGTCTTGCGCCACTAATCATGTGCATTGATTCCTCTTTTTTGGAGTCCTGTCTGGGGTAATCGCACGACCATTGGACTTAGTGCGCATGACCACTGGTCGTGCGCCAATGCTCGTGCGCGTTATCCCAGTTCTTCTTCCTAAACTTCCATGCCAGTGCGCACGATCACCGGACATAGTGCGCACGACCACTGGTCGTGCGCCTGTGATCGTGCGCATTGTTCATTTCTGCTTTGTATAAATAGTGCAGGTCTCGCCCTAATTCGAGAGAGGATCCGGAGCTCGACATTTCTCCGCCGTTTTCCGCCTTCTCCGTCGTTTTTCTTCATCTTCCACCCTAGGGAGGTGCTCCGGGCAAGCTTTCACCGCCAAATCCAAGCCGGAGCTTCCTCTCAGCCTTCTCCTTCATCCGTGAGCTTCAAGTAGGGTTTGACGCCATAGCCATCAAGTAAAGGAAAGCTAGAAAACTTCGTCCGCTATTGTGAGATGAAGAAAACGGGCCATTGGAAGGTGGTGACAGCCCTTCTCTACCCCGAACGCAGTTGAGGACCGAGCTTGGATGCGGAATGACAACCCGACGATTCCAACCGTGAATCCTCAGCAAGACTTCGGATTTAGTCGATCTCTTGACTTGTTCTTGCTTTCTTGTTGAATATTGGTGTTTAAATCTATTTATATTGATGAAGTGCACTTTGGTTGTATATGTTATGTATTTCATGTCTATGTGATTCCTATTTCATTTTACTGCTTAAGTTGCTCGAGTTGCGCCATATTCCATCCACCACCATCCACCCTTGCCGCGCTAGCAATTGCTAGTGGAGTGCATAGCAAAGAGGTGCTCACGACCCTCATTCCGCCATTCTCATCACCTCATCCGCAAGCCTACTCGCCCATCTGTCTAGTGATTCAGTGCATAGCAGCCCGACTAGTCTTTCATCCTGCCTAGCAAAGCATCGCATAGCGGCATTCCATAGGAGTAGTTGATAGTGTTTTATTTTCTGTTTCCGCAAACATCAAAACCCCCCCTTAGTTAGATTCGACCTGAGGACTTCAATCTCAAGCCCTCCTCGAAATTAACTCCACCTTACTGTGTTCCTTGAGAGATCGATACTTGAGAAAGCCCCCATTTTATATTACTTGTGCGACCGGTTCACTGCCGTGATCTTAAGCATCAAGTTTTTGGCGCTGTTGTCTGGGAACGCATTCATGTGAGTTTTTGGAGAGGGAGATAATAGATTGAAGCCCTTTTCCATTTGTGCATATCATTTTTTTTATTTGCTTTGGTTATTAGAATTTTTATTTTGCTTATTTCTTTTTTCCCTTTTCTGATTTTTGATTTAGATAGCAGGTCCGTGCTATTTTTATTTTAGCTGTGTAGCACTTTTTCAGCAATTATTTTTATTCGTGATGGATCCTAATGCTGAGTGCTGTCTACTTGAAACTTTGCTCCGATCCATCGATGTCATTGCTGTTATGAATGCCAAGCATTGCATTCGGTGTTTGTTATGTCAAGTTGTGGGCCACATGTTGAAGGATTTCCCTCGTTTGTGCAAGCCTTCTCCCTCTGAGGGCGTGTGCACAACAACCTCCCGTTCGCAGAAGACTGTTGTGGACAGGCCTACCAGGGTGTTGTCTGGACCATACACTGACATATCACACCTTGCTCATTCTTTACCCGTTGAGATTACTGAAGAATATCTAGCCGCATATAGCTCTTTCATGGGTCCCTTGATCCCTTTTTACGAGCTTTCCTTGAGTGATGATGATCACTCTGGTGTTAGCTAACAAAAAGAGGAGCAGGAACTCATGGACGCTCCTACATGGGACGATGAGATTGTTCCGATCGTCGACGGGGTGGCGTCAGCGAATGATTTTGCGATGGGGCCTGCTCATTCAGTGCTTGATTTTGAGAGCAACCTTGCCCCTCCGCAATTTTTGCCGGATTGTGCTATTCCTCTTTCTTGTGAGTCGGTTGATGATGCTGTGATTGTGGCTGATTCGGTGCCCGAGGTTGCGCTGAAGTGGGATGATGATTCCTCTATCTCCGACGGAGAAGGTGGATCTTCGGAACACTTTTACGCACCCCGGTGGGATGAGGAATATCCCCTTTCCGATGCGAAGGTTTGCACCTCCTTATTGGATGAGGTTGTTCCTCTTACCATCGCGGACCTTGAGTTCTCGGATTCCCCTCGGTACGACTCGTATGATACCGACGATGATCTCTGCTTGGATCCTGCTGAGATTGACACCGGGATCACTCTCTCATTTTCTGATTCTTTTAGTTATTCTTCTCTTTTATTACTTGATCCCCCTTCCTTATCTGAGCCTGTGCAGGATGAGTCTCCACAGGTACGTTGGGATGATGATGAGCTTTGTGCTCATGCTGTTGCCATCGCCTCCTGCGGGCCTGTGATAGACGATACCTTGCTAGGCAAGGATTTGTTTTGTGGTGAGATGAGTGAGGGCCAGGCCTCCTCCTCATCCTACTTCCTATTTCCTCTGCCTGCGAGGAGCAGGTATGACTATTTAGGTAGAGGGGTAACTGTTCTATCGCCGTATCGGTACCCGTTACCGAAACGGATATTGGAAAAGTTACCTGTGCATTTTTCTTTTCATAGGCCCATTAGCTAGAACCTTTTCGTAGCCGAATAAGTCGTGCTGGGAGGACAATAACCCCAGTACTTATCTTTTATTTCCTGCATTTTTATTTTTCATGTCTATTTTAGTTTTAGCATTTCTTTATGTATATTTTTCTTGTGTTTTTGCGGAGCTCACCCCTGCAGGTATTCATGGCAAATCGCATTAGCGGGGTTGTGATTCTTCGTATGGCGGACCTGCTTCAGGTTTACACGCATCTTCTGGTATGCTCACTGGCTGAGCATTGGGTAACCTCTTCCCTTAGCTCTATATGATTTTAATTTCTCTATCATATGCTGTGTAGTTTAGTTTAGTCTGGGGGAGAGCCAGTTTTGTTACCTTTTGCACATGCACATCTCATGTGCATACTGGAAGCTTTTATAGTTTTATTTTGATTAGTTCATTGCATCACACACCACTGCACCCACATGAGCGTGTGCTTAGCTGTTAGTGTGTCGCGAGTTAAACTCATTTCTTCGTTAGATTTGGGAAAATTATGGTGCTGACATAGGATTGTGAGACAGAGTAAAATGTTGACCCTGCTGTGCTCCTAGTCGAGTGCTCTCGTCTCGTGTAGAAATTTGAGTAGATTTAATTTTTCTGTATGCTTATAGTTTTATATTTTTCCAATTGTGTAAATACGTTTTATTCTACTCAAAAATTCGTGAATCCGGTGTGAATCCGACGGTAGCTTAGGGATGTGTGTAGACGGCGGTTAGTTTTGTATTGCTCGAGTCAGGAGGATGGATAGTCTTTCTCGTTGGCTAAGAACTTGCCCCAAGCTATTTTTGAAGCATGGGTATAGGTTAGTCATGCATGAGCGTGATGTAGGCCATCATTTTGGCCCGGTTGAGCTTTGTACCATTCCTAACATCATATCCTCGCTAGCCCTGTTGTGTCTACCCCTCCTTTTGATTCAGCTCCAACATGATTTCACCAAAGCCTCATAGCCAATCCTAGTCGCACACACAAGTCGAGTTTAGTGTTTTATATTTTCATGTTGGGATGTGATGTGGTGTTATTATTTGTGAAAATGTGGAAGTGCTCCCAAGTTTATATCTGCTGAATTGTGAAAATAAAATGAAGAAAAAAAAAGAAGAAAAAATATTTGTAAAGAAAAAAAAAGTGAAAAGAAAAAGTTTAAATTGAAAATCTTTTTGGAAATGTGATTATATTTGGAGTAGGCGGTGCACACACCCATATGTTAAAAGTTAAGTTTGGGGGTGTGGTGTACCCGCATGTATTTTGGTTAGCTGATGGATTCATTTTATACTAGCTCATTTGGGTTTGGTTCATAGCCATTCTTATTTATCATTGTTTACCTCACCGAAACCCAAGCCCAATCTCTTCACCTAAAGTCCTACTGATTCGTGTGTGAACCAAACCAGTGTCGTGGAGAGAATGCGAAAGGGCAAGTATATGGTCACTGACATTGGTGGATTCCTTTGGAGGTTATCCCGAGCACCGATCTTTGGCAATGTCGCCTAGCGATTAGTATACTTTATCCCTACGCGTGACCGGATGATTCACCGTGATTCCATTTTTGAGTACTAATAAAATGTTGATATGCATTGTGAAAAGTATAAACTATTTTGTATACTTAGAAATTTCTTCTATTATATTTTTACGCGTGCGAGCATGCGACTTCGCATGGTACTCTGTATCGCAATTTCTTTGTTAACTAGTATTTTTCCCTATCTGCTTAGATTTTGTTTGCTCGGGACGCACAAACAGTTAAGTCTGGGGGTGTGATGAGTCCACTTTATATACCTATTTTCGGACTCATCTGTGCTAGTTTTCACGCGTTTGCACTTCACTTTTAGTTCTATATCATTCATATTTCATCTTATCTTTATTTCCTTAGGAAGTGCACAATTATGCCCGTTGTTGTGTATTTTGTTATTTTTATAGTTTGTACTCCTTTGTGTGATTGCATGGAATGTCTGCACATATCAGTGATTGGTTTTTCCTTTCGGTACAGGGGTCGTGTGCGTGTTCCGGGATGGTTGTGAAACAGGAATACTGCACACGATCATGGGATCTAATGCGCACGACCACTGGTCGTGCACCCCTGATCGTGCGCACTACTCTCCATTTTCCAGAATCAGCCTGGGGTAAGCGCACGACCACTGGACACAGTGCGCACGACCATCGGTCGTGCGCCACTGATCGTGTGCATTGATTCCTCTTTTCTGGAGTCCTGTCTGGGGTAATCGCACAACCATTGGACTTAGTGCGCACGACCACTGGTCATGCGCCAATGCTCGTGCGCGTTATCCCAGTTCTTCTTTCTAATCTTCCATGCCATTGCGCACGATCACCGGACATAGTGCGCACGACCACTGGTCGTGCGCCTGTGATCGTGCGCATTGTTCATTTCTGCTTTGTATAAATAGTGCAGGTCTCGCCCTAATTCGAGAGAGGATCCGGAGCTCGACATTTCTCCGCCATTTTCCGCCTTCTCCGCCGTTTTTCTTCATCTTCCACCCTAGGGAGGTACTCCGGGCAAGCTTTCAACGCCAAATCCAAGCCGGAGCTTCCTCTCGGCCTTCTCATTCATCCGTGAGCTTCAAGTAGGGTTTGACGCCACAACCATCAAGCAAAGGAAAGCTAGCAAACTTCGTCCGCTATTGTGAGACGAAGAAGACGGGCCATTGGAAGGTGGTGACAGCCCTTCTCTACCCTGGACGCAGTTGAGGACCGAGCTTGGACGCGGAATGACAACCCGATGATTCCAATCGTGAATCCTCAGCAAGACTTCGGATTCGGTCGATCTCTTGACTTGTTCTTGCTTTCTTGTTGAATATTGGTGCTTAAATCTATTTATATTGATGAAGTGCACTTTGGTTGTATATGTTATGTGTTTCATGTCTATGTGATTCCTATTTCATTTTACTGCGTAAGTTGCTCGAGTTGCACCATATTCCATCCACCACCATCAACCCTTGCCGCACTAGCAATTGCTAGTGGCGTGCGTAGCGAAGAGGTGCTCACGACCCTCATTCCGCCATTCTCATCACCTCATCTGCAAGACTACTCGCCCATCCGCCTATTGATTCGGTGCATAGCGGCCCGACTAGTCTATCATCCCGCCTGGCAAAGCATCGCATAGCGGCGTTGCATAGGAGTAGTTGATGGTGTTTTATTTTCTGTTTCCGCAAACATCAAAACCCCCCCTTAGTTAGCTCCGACCTGAGGACTTCAATCTCAAGTCCTCCTCGAAATTAACTCCATCTTACTGTGTTCCTTGAGAGATCGATACTTGGGAAAGCCCCCATTTTATATTACTTGTGCGACCGGTTCACTGCCGTGATCTTAAGCATCACGACAGTGAAATTGATGCTTAAGATCACGGTAGTGAACCGGTCGCACAAGTAATATAAAATGGGGGCTTTGCCAAGTATCGATCTCTCAAGGAACATAGTAAGGTGGAGTTAATTTCGAGGAGGACTTGAGATTGAAGTCCTCAGGTCGGAGCTAATTAGGGGGGGGTGTTTGATGTTTGCGGAAACAGAAAATAAAACACTATCAACTACTCCTATGCAACGCCACTATGCGATGCTTCGCCAGGCGGGATGAAAGACTAGTCGGGCCGCTATGCACCGAATCACTAGGCGGATGGGCGAGTAGGCTTGTGGATGAGGTGATGAGAATGGCGGAATGAGGATCATGAGCACCTCTTCGCTACGCACGCCACTAGCAATTGCTAGTGCGGCAAGGGTGGATGGTGGTGGATGGAATATGGCGCAACTCGAGCAACTTAAGCAGTAAAATGAAATAGGAATTACATAGACATGAAACACATAACATATGCAACCAAAGTGCACTTCATCAATATAAATAGATTTAAACACCAATATTCAACAAGAAAGCAAGAACAAGTCAAGAGATCGACCGAATCCGAAGTCTTGCTGAGGATTCACGGTTGGAATCGTCGGGTTGTCATTCTGCGTCCAAACTCGGTCCTCAACTGCGTCCGGGTAGAGAAGGGTTGTCACCACCTTCCAATGGCCCGTCTTCTTCGTCTCACGATAGCGGACGAAGTTTGCTATCTTTCCTTTACTTTATGTCTATGGCGTCAAACCCTATTTGAAGCTCATGGATGAAGGAGAAGGCCGAGAGGAAGCTCCAGCTTGGATTTGGCGGTGAAAGCTTGCCCGGAGCAGCTCCCTAGGGTGGAAGATGAAGAAAAACGGCGGAGAAGGCGGAAAACGGCGGAGAAATGTCAAGCTTCGGATCCTCTCTCGAATTAAGGCGAGACCTGCACTATTTATACAAAGCAGAAATGAACAATGTGCATGATCACAGGCGCACGACCAGTGGTCGTGCGCACTATGTCCGGTGATCGTGCGCACTGGCATGGAAGATTAGGAAGAAGAACTTAGATAACGCGCACGAGCATTGGCGCACGACCAGTGGTCGTGCGCACTAAGTCCAATGGTCGTGCGATTACCCCAGACAGGACTCCAGAAAAGAGGGATCAATGCACACGATCAGTGGCACACGACCGGTGGTCGTGCGCACTGTGTCGAGTGGTCGTGCTCTTACCCCAGGCTGATTCTAGAAAATGGAGAGTAGTGCGCACGATCAGGGGAGCACGACCAGTGGTCGTGCGCATTAGATCCCATGATCATGCGTAGTATTCATGTTTCACAACCATCCCGGAACACGCACACGACCCTTGTACCGAAAGGAAAAAACCAATCACTGATATGTGTAGACATTCCAGGCAATCACACAAAGGAGTACAAACTATTAAAATAACAAAATACACAACCACGGGCATAAATGTGCACTTCCTATGGAAATAAAGATAAGATGAAATATGAACGATATAGAACTAAAAGTGAAGTGCAAACGTGTGAAAACTAGCCCAGATGTGTCCGAAAATAGGTATATAAAGTGGACTCATCAAAACTCGCGAGAGCGGGCTTCCTATGCAAAGAAGGAGAGCTTCACATGCTTAAGAAGAGAATCGTTACCCTAGCGTTCTTCCTCGGCGCCATTGAAATGTAAGCGGATGAAAAGCACCGCACTCTCTTTGCCTCCGTAGATCCGAAGTCGGCTCGCGATTTGGAGCTTCGAAGCTCATCCAATGGCCGGATGTAAGCTTCTTCTTCCTCCTTTGCTCTCCTCTCTCTCTTGACTTAGAAAGAGAACCACTCAAAAGAAACGAGGGTTTCAATGGTCCAATCCCGTGTATATCCCATAAGGAACAACCCCCCACCGTTGGATCCCAAATTAAAGAAACGAACGGCCTTGATTCGGGCCTGAAATGCTAAACCTGGGCCGAACACGGCCTGCGACACTCCCGTGTCCAGGGTCGTGTCCCCCATTCTCCGTCAATATCGATGTGCCTGGAACAGCACACAGCCATCCGACACGCCCATGTTCGACCTGATACGCCCGTGTTCCAACTAACACGGCTGTGTGGGCGGCCGTGTGCCTCCATCGACACAGCACCGAAAACAACCTGAGACTCACACGGGTCTTGGACACGCCCGTGTCCACGCCCGTGTCACAACCGAACACGCCTGGGCTCCAGGCCGTGTTCACAGTCTCGACACTTCGTCAAGCGAAGTTCGTCGACCACAGGACACGGCCTTGGACACGCCCGTATCCTAGGCCGTGTACCTTGTCTCGACACATTGTCGAGTGAAAATCATCGGCTTCCCTGGCCGATCGTCGACACGGGCTCGACACACCCTGAGACACGCCCGTGTCTCAGGCCGTGTTCCCTTCTCGACGATCATCGACTCCAAATTTCGTCGACAACGCGGCCAAATCATCGACTGGAGCCTGACCCGCCCTGGGACACGCCCGTGTCCCAAGCCGTGTGGCCCCTGCCAGATTCCAGATTTGGCCCAAAACGCCTCCCGTCGCTCTTTTGAGTTTCGGGGCGTTACAGCCCGTGCGCGTGTAAAATGAACGGTTCCCCTGTGTCCTAAATTCCTTCTCGATCGCTACCCGTGCGATTCCCATCTCGCACGGGCGTAAACATCCGTGCATGAGTAAAACACACGGGTCAACGCTTCTCCTTCCGTAGGCTTGTTTTGAAAGTTAATATCGCACGGTTTGCGCACAGTCATGCGCCAAACCGTGCGTGCCTATTTTTTGACCTGCTTCTATTTAAAGCGCAGATTTCTTTTTATTTGAGGATTCCGATCCAGTCCACGCGCAGCCCGCCATTCCTGCTCCTTTGAGCAGGAATTCTTCCCTCCAACCACCTTTTTCTCTCTCACCTTGGAGAGTTGATCCAGCAACTGTTTCTCCTCCAAGAGATTGCAAATGCTTCTTCTTCGGCCATCATTGTCATCTCCAAGCTCTAAGCTCCGTTTCAAGCTCATAGTTTGCTGCATCTGTGGAGTTCTCCGGATAGATCCGGCCCAACAATTATTCACAAAGAATATGAGTTATTGGAAGGAAGTGACAGCCCTTCTAGACCCCAGATGTCATCCGTAGACCGAGCCCGGACAAGGCCCGACAACCCGTGACACCGGCCGCGAATCTCGGAAAGCCTTCGTGTGTTTGGTTGTTTCTCTTCCCCTTCACTTGTAGTATTTCTTTTTTTGCATATTTGGGTGTTGGAATGATGTGTAAGAACATTGATAGCTTGAATATTTCAGCATGTCTAAGTGTTGATATATTTTAGTTCTGGATATTGTTGTTGAACTTCAGATTTTCTCTTGTGCTAGTTGTGATTGTGCCGTTGTAGCAATTTCTAGAAGCGGGCGTTGTGAAGTGGTGATTGCGGCCCTCATTAGCTCATCCATCTTCCATATTACTCTCTTGAGTAGTCCTCCCAAGAGATGCTGTGGTGGCGACCCGCAATAGGATTTTTAGCAATAGATTTAGGAAAACCCCAAATCGAAACCCCCTTTAGTTACTCTCCCGCTTGCAATCCATTTTTTAAATAACGAAATCACACACCCTACTTGCACTCCTCGAGAGATCGATATCCGGGGATTCAACTCCTCACATTTTTACTTGACTACGATCGGTACACTTGCCGACGAATCAAGCATCGACTAAACTATTAGGATACTCAACAGGAGAGTAATTAAAGTCGTGATCAGAAACATTCTCAGAATCATTTCAACACTTATCCTTATTTGTAGTAATAAATGAAGAAAAAGTACATATGATTCTGCTATGAGAGTAGACAATCTCCCTCTTCTTGATTTTACTTGCAAGAGAAAGAAAGAATTCTCTAGTGATGGGAGAGGAGCAGGACAGGGAAATGGTAGTGATAGAGGAGGAAAGAGAGTTAACTTGAGACCAAATGAATTCCCATCTAGTAGTGAAATAATTTGAGAACGAAACTAATTCTTATCTCATTTGAGAAGAGATAGAGGCAAACTGATGAATTGTAAATATACCTATATTTATGTACAATAAATAAGTTGTTTTAGTTTTTTTTTGTTATTTTTGTATATTTTTCTTTAATAAATTACTGCTTTTTCATAAAAATTGTTCTAACTGAAGTTATTTTTGTTTCCTGAATTTTTCAGGAAAAATTACAAAAAAGTCAAGTACACGCCCGTGTACTTACTGGTCACGCCCGTGTCCAGGGCGTGACATTTCAAATTCCGTGAAATCGGTCGCTAAGTGAAGAAATTGAAGATCACGCCCGACCACACGCCCGTGTCAACCCGACACGCCCCGTGACCAAGCCTGTGTCATCCGCGCTCGATGTTTTCCGCTCGACAAACGTCGACCAACCAGACACGCCCAGCATAACGCCCATGACCTGGGGCGTGACTACTCCACCTGGCCCGACAAGACCCACACCGTGCCTTTTCGACGTGACCCGTGCCCAGTTCCACCTACCTGACACGCCCCCTGTCATGCCCGTGACCAGGGCGTGACATCCACGATTTCAGCCGAGGTCAACTTTGATGTCAAATCTCGCCAGACGCATTTTGTACAGTGCTGACATGCCCCCCTACACACCCGTGTCGGAGGGCGTGTCCCATGAAAAATTTCTCTATTAATTCAGAGCTTCTGCTTGTAATCATGTTCCACTTTTTGGGCCATTTTGCTTAGGAGTTATGCTGCCTAGATGGATTCCAAGTTTATGTAAGGGATATTTTCTCCCCCTCTCCTTAGCTTTTATTTTCGTGTGTTTGTAACTCGTCCTTTTATTTAATAAAACGTGTTTTTCATCTCTTATTATGACTTTGGAGTGGATCTACGCAACTCCACTCTTATGCAATCTTATTTCTTTTATTTTGTTTATCTTTATTTTTGTTCTTTTAAAATGGGTGTGTGTGTATGAGTTTAGTTTAGTTTTTATTGCTTTCATAATCTTCATAATTTTCATAGTTTAGCTTTTTCGTTCATATTATGTTCATCCTTAAGAGTTTATAAAAATATCCTAAAAAGTGGTTTTGATTTTTCGTCTCACTTAGCCTTTTTATTTTGTGTAAAACTTTTGTTCTCCTCACCCTATTTTCCACTTTTTAAGCTCTTTTATAAAATCATAAGAATGAAAATATAGCTATTTTAATGTTCAAACACTTCCATTTTTACTTTATTTTCAAAATCGTTTTGTCCGTTTATTTTTTGTATCTTCTTTTTACGCATTTCTACAGCATTCTAGCGGTAGAAATGTTTTCGTTTTAATTTTTCGAGCACTTGCATTTTTGCGTTTATTTGCAAACCCAATTGCTAGTTTAATTTTTATTTTAGCTATTTATGCATTTCTATCGCATTCTAGCGGTAGAAATGTAGTTATTTTAATTTTTCGGTAACTTAGTTTTTTGCAATTTTTTATGTGTGCGCATTTATTTCCGTCTACTCGTTAAGAGTTAAATTGCGCAGTGTTTTATTTCCTTTCCAGTAGAGTGTGTGAGTTTTTACATTCTGTTGTGTGCGTGTGTTTCATTTCATGTCGACTGTGTGCATGAGTTTTGATTTCTGTCGAGTGTGTGCGTGCGTTGCATTTATTTCCTCCTACTCGTTTGAGTAGGACTCGCTTTCATTTCTCTCGCCCACTCATTTGAGTTGGAACTCACATTTTCTGCTTTCATTTCAGTCCTACCCGTTTGAGTAGGACTTGCAATTTACTGCTTTTTTACAGCTTTATTTTACTGCTTTCTTTATCGCTTTCATTTACTGCTTTATTTATTGCTTTCACCGCCTGCCGTCCCCATTCCGAAGAGTGGCTAACCGTTCTTAGCCCTCAGTATCGAAGAGTATTGAGACAGATAAAATAGCTTTAAATAATTAAAGGTCCTTATTTTCTGATTAATTAAAATTGCATAAGGTTTTACTAGGGTTTACAACGCGTAGAACCACATAATCGATGTGTGGTCTCTATTTCCGTAGTCCATACGGTAGCTAGCCGAGAGGCCGTGCGTATGGACCGATCACCCCTTCGTAAATGGAGTTCCGCACTAACCCTCGAGAGACGAGGCGTGCCAAATCTACCGGATTCGGTTCCCCACCCAATAACGGGGTTCTTAGCGGAATGCAGGTATTAAGAGGAATCCTTCGTCGGACTAACGTTCGGTCGAATAGTCTTAGCGTTCAGGTGAGCGATATTCCTATAGCTAGGTGAGCTCATTTTAGTGGAACCTCCATGGCCAAGTCTCCGCCTTAATTAATTTGAAACTTATGATCTCTTTTTTTGAAAAGTATATTTTAGTTCAAATTTAATTTGGTGCCATCGAGCTAAGCTCTTCATCGGCTCCACCTTTTTAATTGCATTTATTTTCTGCCTTTCTTTTATTATATAAAAAAATATAACCCGACAAGTAAAATATCGGTAAAATAATAGTCCCCTGCATGGAAGAGTAGAAATAATCGAACCGACCCCAAGAACAATACGACCTCGATATTCCACACGAGAATATCCTGTACTACTCACAATAGGTGAACTTGCCTTCTTTCGTTAATACTCGATCTAAACCATTTTTTATACAAATAATAAATCTGTGCGCCCTATTTTCTAAATAAAAACCACATCCTCCTTTTTCATTAAATAAATCGCCCGGGGCGCCGCGGGAATACTCTTCAATTTTTGGAGATTTAACCGCATCAAGTTTTTGGACCCGATGCGAAAATATCAATCACAAACATTAGCGCCAATGTGTTTGACTAAAAAGTACTAGAGAATTAGGGCAAATGAATAGTGGAAATGACAATTACCTGCAAGATGGAGAGGGAAAGTAATAAAAGTTGTAACAATAATAGAGGTTGATGGAGGTGAAGAAAAATCATCAGGTTGTAATTGATTATGAGAAGAAGGTGGAGAATGGGGAGTATCATCTGGAGCAATATAGGAAGAAGAAACTAAAAGTTGATGAGGAGACGAAACTTTGTATTTGAGAATTTATGTATCCAATTTAGCAAAGATCTTTATGGATAGCATCTTGCAGGAGGTGTATTAATGTCAACTGAAATGCGCATTGATGGTAATGAATGTAGAATGACCACACTTAGAATTCAGCCAAAAAGATCATCTTTGCGGTGCATTTTGTGCTTGATTAATTTCAATAACCAATCACCCCAGCTAATTTTCTTCTTGAAAATCAGAATTCTCATTATCTATAATTGTTCCCAAGGAATAACATCATGGGTTGTTAATATTTAACACAAAATGACCTTGCCAACCAGGTCAGCTAGAAACCCATAATCTTCAGAAACGCCATTCTTCTTCGTGTTGGATACTTTGTATCTTAAAAATTACATCTTATTAAATATAATATCTATTTCTTCTTCAGAGTGATTTTATCCATCATTCCCAACTGGAAGGTTAAATATTGCAAAATTTTGTGCCTTACGATTTCAACAAGGGAACCATTTATTATTCTAGAGATAACATGATTTTTATTAAGATCAATAAAAGTGTGAAAATTACCTAACTTTGTTCTAAGAAGTCGATATCTAGATGAGAGAAGCTAATCATCCCTTGGTTAGAAACAAACTATGATATTTCTTTAAACTTTTGATTAGAAGATGAAAATGATTCTCTATCCACATAAAAATATTAATTATCTTAGGTTCCATCGGGAGTAACTGCAAAAATGGTTAGAGTGAAAATAAAAATGATGGAAGATAAGTGGTTTGAAAAAAGGAGAAGAAAAAAATGAATCTTCATGCTCTTTAATATCCGTCAAACCCTATGACTCATATTGAAAAGTGTTCGGCGCATGAATCCTTAGAATTTGACCCATATAATGTTTTTGTATCGTGTTGAGATTTCGACGCATAATCATGTTGAAGTAGATGTATGCGCTAAGTATCCAACATATATTGTGTAGTTTTTTCGTCATACATTGACTTCTGAAGGCTATGGAGGGGCAAGTGCACAAAGTTTTGTCAAGTAATAATAAAGTGGGGAGTCATCCTGAAGTATTTTTCTATTTAGGAGCATATAAAGGTGAATTTTACATTAATGGGAAGACTTGAGATCAAAGTCTCTTTAAAGTCAAATTCATGGGAGGTTTGATTTGCTTACTATGCAAGTGCAAGAAAATAAAAACTAAACTATCATGTGTTGGATCTAGTGGCCAAACTTAGAGGGGGGGGGTGAATAAGGTTTTACGTGTTAATTAAAAATTCGAATAATTTTTGTCCAGGAAAACTAGTTCTGGATGCTACCGCGGGGCGCTAGCATGCTAGCGCGCAGCAATAGGTCACAAACCTTGTTTTCCTGGACAGATTTGTCCTTGGAGAAATACACACCCTTCAGAGATCCACCGAATAACACCCACAACGTTACACATAGAAATAAGAACACAAATAATTTTATTCAAACAAGATCAAAATGTTTTACAATTACAAATGTTTGATCTCCGTGATGCCAGATATCGGAGGTAGTGAAAATTAAATCTCTTTTGGTTTTTTATACCAACCCACTACCCGGACCAGTTGGCTCTCTCCCTTTCCATCCAAGAAAGGACTTCAAGCCAGCTCTTCACCTTCACGCAAGGAAGTGTCTTAGAGCCCCACTAGATCACCCGATCTAGATGTCACTTCCCCGGGACGATTTTTCACGGTATCCTCCCCTTATTCTGACGACCTTCACCAGTGCATTTTTCTCACCACAATCACACGAAAAAACAAAAAAATACAAAAAGATTAAAGAAGAATTAAGATTGGATCTCCCTCAAGATGGTTCCTCTGTTGAGCGATGTGTGACCGGTGCTAGCAATACTCATTTGATTGCACTCAATCAACTACTCGTAGTCGTTGCAATCCTTTGCTCACCAGAGATCTTCGTACACGAATGGGAGGGAGGCAGCTTTCTCTTCCTTCTACAGAGACGGCGGATCAGTGCTTAAAGGCAGCTCCCGAACCCTAGAAATAATTCCTATCTATCTGTATTCATCCAAGAAAATGATAGAATGAATGCCTTTATGCGTCCTTGAAAAAATAGCCTACTGCCGGCGGTAAGGCTAGCGCCCGATGGTAGGTCATTGTGCGTCTATGTGATAGCTGCCACACGCATTTGTAAAAATATTCCGAAAAGATTATTTTCTGCTTTTTCAAGCTAGCGCGACGTGATATCCAGTTATCGCCTGATAATAGCCCAAGAATCTCGACGAATCCATCTCGATGGTGGTTGAGTGAGCTGGCGCAACCTGGTAGGAAGCTAGCACTGCGCGGTAGGTCCTCGAGTGCCTAGCCAAAATAAATCCTGAGGTTAGAATTGACGGTAGATCTAACGCTACGCGGTAGGATCACAAGCACCCATTCAATTAAATACATGCTACCGCTGGGCAGTACCGCTTAGCGCATTATGGTAGGTCCCAGATTTGAGTTCTTCGCTTCTTTTGAGCATGTAAACCTACACACCATACCAAACATAAGTGTATGAAAATACAACATGAGATTTGATATTGTTAAACTGGAGATTTATGAACCATAGGCTTCAACATACTCCCCCTTTTGATAATATGAAATCTCATTCATGAGATATAAGAGTTGAGATGCATGATACAATGCACATAAGAAATAATCGTTAAAAACAGGTTTCAAGTTTCTTGCGACTCCCCCTATAAACGCCCTCCCATATATACATGCTATAATGCTCCCCCTATCTACATGCACACAATTCAACAAACTCCCCCTACACGTGATCTTCCCTAACTCATGACTCATGAACATTCTATTCTCCCCCTTTTGATATTATCGAAATGGGTGGGCTAGATCAAGAAAATACTATACACATGTACATGAAAAAAATGTAGTCTAAATAAGCATGACAAACATCAAACAATGCACGTTATTAAGTGACTCTAGAAGCAAACATAATAGGGGTGACCAAACATAAATAAGATAATATAATGCATATGTGTCAAATATACGAGCGGAGTACACAAAAGCAAATCACATGAGTTTTTAGTGTAGAAAGAATCGGGCAACACAGGTGAAACTAAGTACACAATGATTTGGAGTAGAATGTTAAGAGATTTATAGAGTTAACGCAATGAAATATTATAAAAGTCAAGAATAGAAATCAAGTACTATTACATATATGCTCTAGACATATAATGCTATTTCAGTCCAATTCTTATGCATCGAAGCGTTAGATAGAGCAATGACATGTGTACATGTAGCATCAAAAGAGAAACATCAAGTAGAACTAACCTTTAATGCTTGTTTTATCTCAGTAATTCAATATGCTATCACGAGAAAAATAAAGTGAAAAATCGCATCATGTTTCTATCTACTACATACCAAGACTAGAATAATTGGAACTGTTAATAAGTTTTAGTCTTTGCACAAGATCGAAATGATTCTTTCAACCAAGGTGCTCATCCTCACAATACTCATGAAGATTTATCAGGAGGAGTGCGTAGTTCTTGGGGGGATATCCTTGACACAAGATTCGATAGCATGCATAGTTTGTTTTCAATTATTTTTCGTACTATCACAATTATATCATTTATTTCAAGGACCCCGAATCAACCAAAATCTACCCATATATATAGTGCACTTTAACTTGTATACAAAAGACATGATTACTAGAGATTTGGCCCAAAGTTGTAACCGTAATATAAGCACATGTATATCATGACATTGATTATTCAAGATATTTCTAATGTATTGGACACAATATCATGAGTTAGAACATGTACATATAGAGTTTATACATGAGTGCTTTGTTTAGGGATGTGTGAACAGTGTAAAGTCATCACACTACCTAAATCCTCATACATACCTAGAGTCATATTCAACAGACACTAACATGTCTAGTCGCACTCAGTAGCGTAGTACCTATAGATTCGACACATCATGAAAAAATAGACAATGTTCACAGAGATTAACAATCCTAAATCAAACATTGTATGTAATCATTGTGCTCTAGATTCGAACCATGTGTGTCTTAAGAATGAATGATCCATAGTTTGTTTTGTATTTTGGGCTATATATATTTTAAATTTTCTATTTGAAAAATATAATTACCAAATCCAAAAAAAAGATACACGAAAATATAATGCAAACATAAATAGTACAACACTATAGAGTATTATGCATGATATTGACGAACATGATAATGAGACATGAAATAATGTTCGTGCTATGCTCAAGACACAATCGAACCAAGCAAAATGTCATCACCCTAGCCCCATACTAAGTGATGGATGGTCATTAGGAGCTACACAAGTGACATAGGGTGGGGTGTTAATCCCATATGCACACAAGAGAACCCCCTCAACCTAACTCTCTTTCCCTCCAGCGCCACACAGGGACCTACTGGAACTCTTCCCCGGTTATGGACAAGAAGTGGATTACAAGGTAGCGTTCCTAATGCAGACAAACCTACACCGCCGCTATTGTGTGACACATAACAATGAGTCTTATGTTATTGTTCATATCAACTATGAGGCAATGAAGATACCAGTGTTGATCGTCATAAATCAGTACGAAACAGTGCTATTGCGGGTAGTTGCGGTACCACGACGTGTAGCTCAAAACTATACATGCGGCGGTTCAGGACTAATTCTTCATTCTTGCTTTTCCACTCTCAACTCTGAGTTCAGTGCTTCCGCCGGCACTTCCCAGATCTAGGTAAGCCCCTCCCCTATTTCTCTTCATTTTCAAGTCTGATGATATTAAAAGTGTAATTTGTGGAGTTTTAGTCATTTTGGGCATGATCTGTGGTGGTTTCAAGAAGTTTTTGAGTTGGATTTAAGATTTTTTGCAATGGATCTTACTCGATTTCACAAATCTAACTTCTTTGAGCTTGGATCTCTTTCCCCTTAACGTTTTTAAGTGAAATTTGTAGAAAAATGGTTTTTAGGGGAGATCCGGCGAAAGGGGATGAAGTGCAGTTCGCCATGTTACCACGCTGCGGTAGTAGATTACTGCGCCGTGGTAGCATCCAGAAATAGTTTTATCATAATTTTGAAGAGTGGATTTTTCATGTTTTGAATATTATGGCTTCTTCAAGCTCTCAACCATCACGATAGAGTTTCCCAAAGCGATCTCGAGTACCCGCATCCACATTCCCGACAATAAATGAGGGCACCGTAAGTGTGTCAATGGTCATCGACATCGATGACCGCTATACTCACATTTACAGGAACCTGGATCATTCGGGAGTTCTCTCCGTGATTTCAACTGGTGATCCTTTTTCATCGGTGCTTACTCGTGAGTTCTATAATAACCTCAAGAATCCAGCTCGCACACAGCTGGATGGAGACGTGTAATCATGTATTGGTACTAAGATTGTGACTATACTCTATGAGGATCTTGAACGGAACTACGTCTAGTTCCTTAGTGGGGAGAGACTTGACATAATTGAGTACTTTAGATCTACGCGGAACTAGAGAGAGATCAATGAGGTTCTCCATGGTGTGGACGGATGTCGAGATCTCATTACAAATGTATACACACTCACGCCAGATGTCCGCATCATATAGGACGTTCTGCTCCACTCCCTGATGTTAAAGGCTATGGACACTAAGAAGATCACAGCTATCACAATCCGTATTTTTTACTACCAAATAAGGTATATTAGAGTAAGGGAAAAAATGCATGTCATGATGCCACGCCAGCAGGAGATAACTGCGGACGTTCAGGCAAAACTCTTACATAACCATGAAGATAGGTTCTTTAAGTTATTTAGAGTTAAAATCAATTAGTGTAAAGTAGTTAGCCATATCCCTCGTTTTGTGTCTCATCTAGTCCACGAAGAAAGTAGTTATACGCTGCGGAAAATACTTCTTTTATGAGATTAAACGTCCTACATGAGCTTAGAGGTCCCCAGAGGACACCTCGAGATATGCAAGTTCTAAATTTATAATAGTAATAAGAGTAGATTTTTACGGTCGCTAAATATAGTGATTTAATATTTTGAAAACGTGCAATGCATGAGGTAATATTAGTAATTTTTATACATGAAAAATAACAACCATGCAATCCTAACATAAAACATCCCAGAGAGCAAGTAATCCACATCCACAAAAAGAAAACTAAGCAGCTAGCAAGTATCTAAAAAAACAACAGTCCTGTGGGCATCAACAAACAGACAGGAACCCACACAAATCCAATTACGTTTGAACTAGAAAAGCAAAATAATCAACAATCTACCTCGCAATGGAGAGGAAACAACCATGGCCAACACATCCACTCAAGCACTCCAAAACCAGCACCGAACTCAGCAACAGCTCTGAACCTAAGGCATTACAAAGACAGAACACCTCAGCAGGAATGTACAAGTGATGGCAGAAAGTAAGCCAAAAGTAATCAAGGTCATGGGGTACGAACCCAAGACCAAAGAAAAAAAATACTTTGTTAAGGTACAACAGTAAGGTGCAAAAGAAAAAAGGGAACACTTTGGGGAAGTGTCATGTAAAACAACAGCACCCCAAATGCACAAGACCATAAGGGGAAAGGGTCAAGATTAAGTCATCAGGAAGAGGAACAAACCCCTACTAGCCACCTGTGATGAACTCCACCAAAAAAAACCAAAACGAGCGGGGTGGCCAACCACAAAGAAAATTCATCCGTCTAAAAGTTGGGGAGACTGGATACTCCACCATACACTGCATATGCCCAAAAAACCCGATAGAGCCCCACAAAGTGCTAATAGGGAGATCAAACGTTGTGGCGGTGGATTCACCCACTAATAATGTAATGCCCCGAAACTCAAAAGAGCGACGGGGGACGTTTTGGGCCAGATTTGGAATCTGATATTAGGCACACGGCCTGGGACACGGGCGTGTCCCAGGGCATGTCAGGCTATGTTCGACGTTTTGATCGAGAGGTCGACGATTTTGTAGTCGACGATCGTCGAGCAGAGAACACGGCCTGCGACACGGGCGTGTCGCAGGGCGTATCAAGGCCGTGTCGACGATCGGCCCAGGGCGTCGATGAATTTCGCTCGACGATGTGTGGATACATGGCACACAGCCTGCGACACGGGCGTGTCGCAGGGCGTGTCGACCCGTGTCGACCCATGTCGACACTCGTCCTAGGGAGTCGACGAATTTTGCTCGACGAAGTGTCGAGAGAAGGCACACGGCCTAGGACACGGGCGTATCCAAGGCCGTGTCGTGTGGTCGACGATCTTCGCTCGATGAAGTGTCGAGTGTCGAGACCGTATACACGGCCTGGATCCCAGGCGTGTTGAGGTAGACACAGGCAAGGACACAGGTGTGTCCTAGAACCCGTGCAGTGCTCGGGTTGTTTTCGGTATAAATAGATGAGGGTACACGGCTGGCCACACGGCCGTGTCAGGTGGAACACAGGCATGTCAGGTCGAACACGGGCGTGTTCGATGCCCGTGTATTGTTCCAGGCGAGTCGATTTTGACAGCGAATGAGGCACACGGCCCTGGACACGGGCGTGTGCCAGGCCGTGTGCGGTCCAGATTGGACATTTCAGTCCCGAATCAAAGTTGTTCATTTCTTTAATTGATGATCCAACGGCTGGGGGTTGTTCTTGATGGGATATACCCGGGATTGGGCCTTAGAAACCCTCACTTTTCATGAGTTGTTATCTTTCTAAAGCTTAGAGAGAGAGGAGAGTGATGCTTAAGATCACGGCAGTGAACCGGTCGCACAAGTAATATAAAATGGGGGTTTTCCCAAGTATCGATCTCACAAGGAACACAGTAAGGTGGAGTTAATTTCGAGGAGGACTTGAGATTGAAGTCCTTAGGGTCGGCGGTAACGATGGGGGCTTTGATGTTGCGATAAAAAGAAAGTAAAAAATCTAACAAATACTCCTATGCAACGCCGCTATGCGATGCTTCGCTAGGCGGGATGGAAGACTAGTCGGGCCGCTATGCACTGAATCACTAGGCGGATGGGCGAGTAGGCTTGCGGATGAGGTGATAAGAATGGCGGAATGAGGGTCGAAAGCACCTCTTCGCTACGCACGCCACTAGCAATTGCTAGTGCGGCAAGGGTGGATGGATGGTGGATGGACAAATAGGCGCACCTCAAGTAAATAACGAAAACATACAATCACATAGACATGATTACACATAAACGTATATTACACTAAGCATAACTTCATCAAATACAAGAGTTCAACTACACATTCAACAACCATTCAAGAAAGAGTGTGCGAAATCGACCGAATACGAAGCCTTGCTAAGGATTCACGGTTGGAGTCGTCGGGTTGTCAATCCGCGTCCAAGATCGGTCCGCAACTGCGTCCGGGGTAGAGAAGGGCTGTCACCACCTTCCAATGGCCCGTCTTCTTCGTGTCACAATCCGGTGGAGGATGGCACAACTTCTCCTAGCTTGGTGGAGAAAGCTAGGTCAAGCCCTTCTTGAAGCGCAAGGATGAAGGAGGAGGCCGAGAGGAAGCTCCGGCTTTGATTTGGCGGTGAAAGCTTGCCCGGAGCACCTCCCTAGTGTGGAGATTGAAGGAGGACGGCGGAATCCTTCGTCGGGGGTGAAAATGGCAGAGAAAATGGGCGATCTGCGGATTAGGGCGGAACCTGCGAATTTAAAGATTGCAGAAATTATAATGCACACGACCAGTGGCGCACGACCAGTGGTCGTGCGCACTATGGCCAGTGGTAGTGCATTTTCCCCAGCCAGAATATGGAAGAAAATGGAATCAATGCACACGATCAGTGGCGCACGACTAGTGGTCATGCGCACTGTGTCCAGTGATAGTGCGCATACCCCAGGCAGATTCTGGAAATCAGGGAACATTGCGCACGAGCAGTGGCGCATGACCAGTGGTCGTGCGCACTATATCCGATGAGCGTGCGCAGTATTCCTGCTTCCAAACATCCCCGGAACATGCACACAACCCCTAAACCCAGCACTGATATGTGTAGACATTCCAGGCAACAACAAAAAGGGATAACAAACATTAAAAGTACAAAAAATACACAACCACGAGCCTAAGTGTGCACTTCCTATGGAAATAAAGACAAGATGAAACATGAACTATATAGAGCTAAAAGTGAAGTGCAAACGAGTGAAAACTAGCCCAGATGAGTCCGAAAAACCCTATATAAATCGGACTCATCACACCCCCAGACTTAACTGTTTGCGCGTCCCGAGCAAACAAAAATCTAAGCAGATAGGGAAAATTACTCGCTAACAAAGAAATTGAAAAACAAAGTACCATGCGAAGTCGCAAGCTCGCGTGCGTAAAAATACAATAGAGAAAATTTCTAAGTATGCATAATAGTTTATATTTTTCACAATGCGTATCAAAATTTTATTACTACTCAAAAATAGAATCACGGTGAATCAACTGGTCACGCATAGGAAGAAAGTAGGCAGGCCACTAAGGTGAGCTTTGCCAAAGATCGGGGCTCAGGATCACCTCCAAAGGAATCCACCAATGTCGGGGACCATACGCTTGCCCGTTCACACTCTCTCCACGGCACTAGTTAGACTCGAGCGCAAATCCGTAGGACTTTAGGATAATCACGGGGCTTGGGTTATGGTGAGGTAAACAATGATAAAAAGGAAGGCTATGCACCTAACCTAAATGAGCCAGCAAAGAAAGAATCCATCAGCTAACCAAAATAAATGCGGGTGCACCACACCCCCAGACTTAAGTTTTAACAAATGGGTGTGTGCACCGCCTACTCCAAATATAATCACATTTCCAAAAAGATTTTCAATTTAAACTTTTTCTTTTTACTTCTTTTTTTTTCTTTACAAATATTTCTCTCTTTTTTTTTCTTCATTTTATTTGCACAATTCAGCAGATATAAACTTGTGAGCACTTCCACATTTTCATAAATAATAACACCACATCACATCCCAACATGAAAATATAAAACACTAAACTCGACTTGGGTGTGCGACTAGGATAGGCTATGGGGCTTTGGTGAATGAAGGTGGAGCTAAATCAAAAGAAGGGTAGGCACAACGGGGCTAGCGAGGACAAGACGTTAGGAACGGTACAAAGCTCAACCGGGCCAAAATGATGGCCTACATCACGCTTACGCTTGACTAACCATGCACCTATGCTTCGAGAGTAGCTTGGGGCAAGTTCTTAGCCACCGAGAAAGATAATCCTTCCTCCCGACTCGAGCAAAACGAGGCTAATGGCGGCTACACACATCCCTACACTACCGTTTGATTCATACCGGATTCACCAACTTTTGAGTAGAATAAAAAGTATTTACGCAAATAGAAAAATATAAAACTATAAGCATACAGAAAAATTAAATCTACTCGAATTTCTACACGAGACGAGAGCAGTTGACTAGAAACACAACAAGGTCAACATTTTACTCTGTCTCACAATCCTAAGCCAGCACCATAATTTTCCCAAATCTAACGAAGAAATGAGTTTAACTCGCGGCACACAAACAGCTAAGCACGCGCTCATGTGGGTGCAGTGGTGTGTAGTGCAATGAACTAATCAAAATAAAACTATAAAGGCTTCTAGTATGAACATGAGATGTGCACGTGCAAAAGGTAACAAAATGGCTCTCCCCCAGACTTAAACTAAACTACACAGCAAATGATAGAGAAATTAAAATCATAAAGAGCTAAGGGAAGAGGTTACCCAATGCTCAGCAAGTGAGCATACCAGAAGACGCGTGAAAACCTGAAGCAGGCCCGCCATACGAAGAATCACAACCCCGCCAATACGAATTGTCATGAATACCTGCAGGGGTGAGATCCGCAAAAACAAAAGAAAAATATACAAAAAGAAATGCTAAAACAAAAATAGACATGAAAATAAAAATGCAGGAAATGAAAGATAAGTACTGGGGTTATTGTCATCCCAGCACGACTTATTAAATTCTAAACAGTTCTAGCTAATGGGCCTATGAAATAAAAAGTGCACAGGTAACTGGCCTAATATCCGTTGCGGTAGCAAGTACCGATACGGAGATAGAGCAGTTATCCCTCTACCTAAATAGTAATACCTGCCCAACACAGGTAGAGGAAATAAGAAATAAGAAGAGGAGGAGCACTGGTCCTCGCTCATCTTATCACAAAAGAAATCCTTGCCTAGCAAGGTATCGTTTACAGGGAGTCTGCAGGAGGAGAAAGCGATGAATGGAGCTTCCTCAACAGAGGAGGAATCAACCTCCTCGCAAAAGAGGATGCTATCATCCATGACTCGAGCTGAAAGCTCCAAGTCCTCCTGAAGAACCTGCGAAGACTCAACCCGCACAGGCTCAGATACAGAAATGGGATCAAGAAATAAAGGAGATGAATAACTAAAAGAATCAGAAATAGGGGGAGTTGTCCCGGTCTCACTCCCAGCAGGATCCCGACATAGATCATCGACAGCGTCATATGAGTCATGGCGAGGGGAATCCGCGAGCTCGAGGTCCTCGGTGGTGGTTTGGACCTCCTCATCCATCAAGTAAGTGGAAACTTCTTCAACAAAGAGGATATCCTCATCAACACACCTCGGTGCGTCCACATGTTCCAAGACGTAATACTGTCCATTAATGAAAATAATATCCTCGTCAAACATGGGCACATCCTCAGGCTCAGAATCACAATACGGCCGAACATCATCAACTGACTCACTAAAAATAGGGATAGATAATTCTTGCAAAGAAGGCGGAGGAACAACAGCATCAGAGAAAATATGTGCAGGTTCCTCCGGGGGTGAATCAACAAGAGGGGAAGAGTGCATGGGGAGAGACGGTGCCACAATGTCGTCACACCGATCAGCAGAAAGTCTGATGGGTATATCCGCAGCAGTCCCCCATAGACAAGGTGGTGTTGCGAACATATCATCAGAATCAGAAGGGGCAGCCGATTGAGAGGTGGATGGAATGAATCGGATACCCGATTCATCATCCTCCTCCAACTGGCGCTGAAATTCTGCGTAATCTTTCAACACGTGGTCGGTGCTATGACAACACAAACATCGTTTTCCATTACTGCTCGGTACAGGTGGGACCGGAGAGGAATAAGAAAAAGGTGAAGGCGTAGAAGAGGAGTGACCATAAGACCTGGGTTGGGTGTATGAAGTACCATAATAAGACGGTGCTCCATACACAGAACCACGAGAATTATGCTCCCAATCTTCAGTGGGGCACTCATCACTACCATGCCTATAATCCCCGCACCATAGGCAACGGATATTCATATAAGAATACATGGTGCAACAAGAATAATTCACCAACAGAAAGTTTCTAAGCAACAATTAACTACACAGCACAAATAAAAGAATAGGAAAACCTGCTATAGCAAAATTAAAACTAGAATAGGAACAAATAAAAACAAACACAAATGTTAAAGACTAAAATAAAGAAGAAAGTGATATGAACAAATGAAAAAGGGCTTCTATCTCTTATCTTCCTCTATAAAAACTCACACGACTGTGTTCCCCGGCAACGGCGCCAAAAACTTGATGCTTAAGATCACGGCAGTGAACCGGTCGCACAAGTAATATAAAATGGGGGTTTTCCCAAGTATCGATCTCACAAGGAACACAGTAAGGTGGAGTTAATTTCGAGGAGGACTTGAGATTGAAGTCCTTAGGGTCGGTGGTAACGATGGGGGCTTTGATGTTGCGATAAAAAGAAAGTAAAAATCTAACAACTACTCCTATGCAACGCCGCTATGCGATGCTTCGCTAGGCGGGATGGAAGACTAGTCTGGCCGCTATGCACCGAATCACTAGGCAGATGGGCGAGTAGGCTTGCGGATGAGGTGATGAGAATGGCGGAATGAGGGTCGAAAGCACCTCTTCGCTACGCACGCCACTAGCAATTGCTAGTGCGGCAAGGGTGGATGGATGGTGGATGGACAAATAGGCGCACCTCAAGTAAATAACGAAAACATACAATCACATAGACATGATTACACATAAACGTATATTACACTAAGCATAACTTCATCAAATACAAGAGTTCAACTACACATTCAACAACCAATCAAGAAAAGAGTGTGCGAAATCGACCGAATACGAAGCCTTGCTGAGGACTCACGGTTGGAGTCGTCGGGTTGTCAATCCGCGTCCAAGCTCGGTCCGCAACTGCGTCCGGGGTAGAGAAGGGCTGTCAACACCTTCCAATGGCCCGTCTTCTTCGTGTCACAATCTAATGGAGGATGGCACAACTTCTCCTAGCTTGGTGGAGAAAGCTAGGTCAAGCCCTTCTTGAAGCGCAAGGTTGAAGGAGGAGGCCGAGAGGAAGCTCCGGCTTTGATTTGGCGGTGAAAGCTTGCCCGGAGCACCTCCCTAGTGTGGAGATTGAAGGAGGACGGCGGAATCCTTCGTCGGGGGCGAAAATGGCGGAGAAAATGGGCGATCTGCGGATTAGGGCGGAAGCTGCGAATTTAAAGATTGCATAAATTATAATGCACACGACCAGTGGCGCACGACCAGTGGTCGTGCACACTATGGCCAGTGGTAGTGCGTTTTCCCCAGCCAGAATTTGGAAGAAAATGGAATCAATGCACACGATCAGTGGCGCACGACCAGTGGTCGTGCGCACTGTGTCCAGTGATAGTGCGCATACCCCAGGCAGATTCTGGAAATCAGGGAACATTGCGCACGAGCAGTGGCGCTCGACCAGTGGTCGTGCGCACTATATCTGATGAGCGTGCGCAGTATTCCTGCTTCCAAACATCCCCGGAACATGCACACAACCCCTAAACCCAGCACTGATATGTGCAGACATTCCAGGCAACAACAAAAAGGGAGTACAAACATTAAAAGTACAAAAAATACACAACCACGAGCCTAAGTGTGCACTTCCTATGGAAATAAAGACAAGATGAAACATGAACGATATAGAACTAAAAGTGAAGTGCAAACGCGTGAAAACTAGCCTAGATGAGTCTGAAAAACCCTATATAAATCAGACTCATCAGAGAGCCAAGGAAGGAAGAAGAAGCTAGATCCGGCCATTGGAGGAGCTTCGAAGCTCCAAATCACGAGCCGACTTCGGATCCACAGAGGAGAAGAGAGTGCGGTGCTTTACATCCACTTACCATTCCATGGCTCCAAAGAGAAGCGCTAGGGTAACGATTCTCTTCTTGAGCATGAGTAGCTCTCCTTCTTTGCATAGGAAGCCCGCTCTCGCGAGTTTGCGGTGAGTTAGAGGCGTTCCTTCGGGTAGATATGTGAAGTCCCCGTTGTTTGGAGTCCGTAAGTGAGAACGAACATAGGCATGATGTGTGTGTTGGGTTTTCTTTGAGGGTGGCACAACACTTGTGCACGCAGCGGAAGGAAAAACATCAAGAAAAACCCAAAGAGATGTGGATCGGGCCATGAACGTTGAATCAAGAAGTTAGTAAAACTAGGCAAAAATTACATCGGTGGCATTGAGTCACAACTCAACGGAGATGCTCCAAACTTTGTCTTCTTGCTAGTGGCGAGTTATACGTGGAATAATGTTCACGTTTCTGCAGAAGTCCACACGAGCGGGAGAACACCGGGCTTTCCGTCACATGGAAGATCGGGATGGAGAGAGACCACACCTTGCTTTCCCACGGACTGCTAGGTCCGCGCCAGGGATTGCAGCGCCAGCGACGATCGCCGGAGAAGAGGGGGGTCGACGGAGCAAACACGGCGGCGGAACTCTTCCGGCGGCGGGAATCGGGATCGGCGGAGCGAACGAGCGGAACTCTTCCGTCGGGTTCGATTCGCACAGCAGAGAAGAGCTTTTTTTCGATAAAACCCTAAGTATCCCTTTTATACCCAAGGCATAAAAGAATTAGAAACTTCGCTATCCGCAGACTACCCAGAAATAGGGATCAGAATCGGCGAGTATCAATCGGTGAGAATCGGCGACAATCGGCGAGAATCACTGAGCAGGTTCGGCGAGAATCAGTCGACGAGTATCACCATGGATCGGCGAGAATCAGAGTACAATACTCAACGATTCTCGCCGATCGTCGAGCCGCACTCGACGATACACGACGATACTCGTCGATCGTCGAGCCGCGGTCGACGATACATGTCGAAGTCCTCGATCGTCGAGAATCAACATATTGATTCTCGACGATTCTCGTCGATCGGCGAGAATCAGAGAGACGATTCTCGCCGATCGGCGGGAATCAGAAGACTATTCACGACGAATGCTATCGACCCTCGGATGACAATCTTACCAGCCCTCGAAGGCAACATTTGCCCAACCCGACGATCCTTTAAGGCAACACTTTGCCCAAGACCCCATTCAGGTCGGTGATTGGCAACCTTTACTAACACAGTCAATTATCCAACTTCTCCACATCTCTTATGTGCGACCCTGCAGGCTCATATCTGCCAAGATCACTTCCAGATCACAATGGTAACTCCAACAGACTCCCACTTGATCTCGAAAGTATCAAAGCAAAAACCTCACAAATAATGAGCGGCATCTAGCAATGCATCATTGCTCCCCAAGCAATAAGAGTTCATAACTCAAAAGCCTTTATGACCAATGTATCAGCGTTGTCTTTGTCCCTTTGTCCCTTACATCCGGAAAGAACTAGAGGCATGTACCGTGTCACCCTCGTAATAGCTCAATCCAAGTTTTCTTGATCCAGGACGGACTTCCAGAGAATGGTGAGTCCAATATCACATATTGACTCAACCAAGCATGGCCATGCATTTCTCAGTCCAGTTCCATCAAGGGGCCCATGGATGCAACTCCTGTCATACAGGAGGACAAATCTCATATCTGCTCACACACAAACACCCAAATGATTCGTAACATGTCCAACAACCACCCTTATCATCAACCTTTCTCAAGGAAGACTTTAGATGACATCAAAGCACGTTCTTCCTCACTTGATGAATGCTGTGACTTCAGGTCAAAGGACCACAACACCATTGTCAATTGAGACCTACTCGTGACACGATTGGATGACAATCCACAGAGTAGTCTCAGGTTGGGTCTGTCCAGTACAAATTGTTCACTAACAAGTACCCACGTGATGACTTGATATCACAATATCATGACCTGTGAGAACCGGTCATCAGTCAACACACGTGCTAGTCTCCATGTACCATCATCACCCTTAGCTTCTATGATGATACTCGACCAGGGACCTTTAAGAATGAAGCTTCAAATAAATCATGGGCTCTCACATTCAAGTCACATACTTGATGTCCCATGGAAGCGAACATTCTAAGGGTATATATTATGTTAACATTTAACTATCATATAGAAAAAGACACAATAAAAGAACTTGCCATTAATTATAAGAGAAAAATTAGGTACACAGTTCATCATATGAACAAATAGCCAACAAAATACATATTTACATGCAATCCACAAGATTCTCGCTAGAGTTGATCATTTAGGTATCGTATATCCATCGATCTAGTATGACCATCATGCTTTCTCTGCGCGAGAGGCTTTGTCAGCGGATCCGCAATATTTTCTTCAGTTGGCACTCTGCAAATGTTTACATCTCCTCGTTCGACAATCTCACGAATAAGATGAAAACGCCGAAGTATGTGCTTGGAGCGCTGATGAGATCTAGGTTCCTTAGATTGTGCAATTGCACCATTGTTATCACAGTAGAGAACTACGGGACCAACAATGCTAGGAACTACATCCAGCTCGCCGATGAATTTCCTAATCCATACAGCCTCCTTCGCCGCATTAGCTGCTGCGATATACTCGGCCTCTGTTGTAGAATCAGCAACTGTCTCTTGCTTGGAACTCTTCCAGCTCACAGCTCCTCCATTCAGGCAAAACACAAAACCTGACTGAGACTTGGAGTCGTCTCGATCAGTTTGGAAGCTAGCATCTGTGTAACCACTTACAACGAGCTCTTCCTCTCCACCATACACCAAGAACACGTCCTTAGTCCTTCTCAAGTACTTCAGGATATTCTTGACTGCAATCCAGTGACACTCACCAGGGTCTGACTGATACCTGCTAGTCATGCTCAAAGCAAAGGAGACATCGGGTCGAGTACATAACATCGCGTACATGATTGATCCAATTGCTGAAGCATATGGAATCAACTTCATGCGGTCCTTATCTTCACAAGATTTTGGACACTGGTCCTTAGAGAGATTCACACCATGAGACATGGGCAAAAATCCTTTCTTGGACTCAAGCATGTTGAACCGTTTCAACACCTTTTCGATGTACGTACTCTGGGTCAAACCCAGCAACTTCTTCGATCTATCTCTATAGATCTTAATACCGAGTATATAAGTCGCTTCACCCAAATCCTTCATTGAAAAGCAGTTCCCTAGGTTGTTCTTAACAACTTTCAGGGTAGGAATGCCATTCCCAATCAACAGTATGTCATCTACATACAATATCAGGAAGACAACAATGCTCCCACTGATTCGCTTGTAAACACAAGGCTCGTCTTCATTCTTGATGAAACCAAACTCTTTGATTTTCTCATCAAAACGAAGATTCCAACTTCGAGAGGCCTGTTTCAGTCCATAAATGGACTTATTCAGCTTGCATATTTTAGTGGCTTCATCTGGGGATACAAAACCCTCGGGTTGTGTCATGTACACTTCCTCAAGGAGGTTTCCATTAAGGAAAGCCGTTTTGACATCCATATGCCAGATCTCGTAGTCATAATACGCAGCAATAGCAAGCAATATCCTTATGGACTTTACCATGGCAATAGGGGAAAAGGTCTCATCATAGTCAATACCATGAATTTGCTTGAAACCCTTAGCCACCAGTCACCCTTTGAATGTCTGTACATTCCCATCCATGTCGGTCTTCTTCTTGAAGACCCACTTGCACCCTATGGGTCGTACCCCTTCACGTGGTTCCACCAAGTTCCAAACTTGGTTTGCATACATGGAGTCCATTTCGGATTTCATAGCCTCAAGCCATTTGTCGGAGTCCGGTCCATTCATAGCCTCTTGGTAGGTTGCTGGTTCATCATCATGATCCATAAGCAACACATTACCTATTTGAGACATGAGAAATCCATATCTCTCAGGCTCAAACCTCGGTCTACCAGATCTACGTAGGACTTGTGTTCCCTGAGCAGGTTCTCTAGCTACAACATCTTGTAGTCCTATCTCAGAATCCAATTCCGGTTCATTCATTACATGTGGTTCTTGAACTTCTTCAAGCTCTACCCTTTCAGTCTTTCTTGATAAGAACTCTTTCTCCAAGAAGACACCAGTCCTTGCGACAAACACTTTGCCCTCAGACGGTAGGTAAAAGTAATACCCTTTCATTTCCTTAGGATATCCCACCAGATAACATTTATCCGATTTGGGTTCCAGCTTGTCAGGCATTTGATGTCTCACGTATGCCTCACAGCCCCAAATTTTAATGAACGACATACTAGGACGCTTCCCAGTCCATATCTCATATGGTGTCTTCATAACCGTTTTCGTTGGAGCGCGATTCAGTGTCATTGCAGCAGTCTCTAAAGCAAAACCCCAAAAGGAAACAGGCAAGTCTGCATGACTCATCATCGAACGTACCATGTCTAACAGAGTACGATTCTCCTCTCAGACACACCATTATGTTGTGGTGTTCTAGGTGGAGTGAGCTGTGATACAATACCACACTCTTTCAGATGATCACGGAACTCATGACTCAGGTATTCGCCACCTCGATCAGATCGGAGTGCTTTAACCCTCTTACCCAACTGGTTTTCTACTTCATTCTTGAACACTTTGAACTTTTCAAAGGTCTCGGATTTGCACTTCATAAGATACACATATCCGTATCTACTGAAATCATCAGTAAATGTAACAAAGTAGAAATACCCACCTCTAGCCATGAAACTCATGGGTCCGCATACATCACTATGTACAACACCCAAGAGATCCTCAGCCCTCTCAGTATAACCAGTGAAAGGAGCTTTAGTCATCTTGCCTAACAAACAAGATTCGCATCGCTCAAATGATTCATAATCAAATGAGTCCAAAAGTCCATCTCTATGGAGCTTGGATATGCGCTTCTCGTTGATATGGCCCAAACGACAATGCCAGAGATACGTAGGGTTTGAGTCATTTGTTCTTAGTCTTTTATTATTTTCTACATTACAGATCAGATGGTCCAAGTTCAAAACATAAAGACCATTAAACAATTGGGCTACAGCATAACAAACATCATTCTTAAATATAGAACAACAATTGTTCTTAATTATAAAAGAAAATCCAATCATGTTCAGACATGAAATAGATATAATGTTTCTAGTTATGGCCGGAACAAAATAACAATTATCAAGTTCTATTACAAGCCCACTGGGCAAAGAAAGACGATAAACCCCTACGGCTACAGCAGCAACTCTTGCTCCATTGCCGACGCGGAGGTCCACCTCCCCTTTACTCAGCAATCTTCTCCTTCCCAGTTCCTGCACATTTGTACAAATGTGAGAACCACATCCGATATCCAATACCCAAGATGAAGGAGCAGAAAGGTTTATCTCTATAATGTAAATATTTGAAGCAGAAGTCATACCTCCCCTCAATTTCTGCAGACCCTCAATGTACGAAGGACAGTTCCTCCGCCAATGACCAGCCTTGCCACAGTGGTGGCATTTCCCTTCCTTCACCGTGCTTTTCTTCTTCATCAGTGCAGAAGACTTGGGCTCAAGAAATGACTTAGGTCCCACCTTCGTCTTCTTAGAACCCTTGGCCTTGCCCTTGCCCTTATGCACCATCAGTATGGGGCTGGCAGGCTTGGCCATCTTCATGTTGATCTCGGCAGTTCTCAACATGCCTAGGAGTTCGGGCAGTATCTTGTCTATCTCATTCATGTTGTAGTTCAAGACGAACTGCTCATAACTGTCCGGCAACGATTGCAGGATCAGATCCGTGGCCAACTCTTGACCAAGAGGAAAACCCAGCCTTTCAAGGTTCTCTATATACCCAATCATCTTGAGTACGTGAGTCCCTACTGAGTCTCGAACTCCCATCTTGCACTGAAACAACGCTTTTGTGATGTCGAACCTCTCTTGACGAGCCTGCCCTTGAAATATTTTCTTGAGATGCTCGTCAATCTCCTTGCACCCCATGTTCTCATGTTGCTTCTGAAACTCAGAGTTCATAGTGGCAAGCATAAGGCATTCGACATCTAAAGCATCGTCAGTATACTTCTTATAAGTATCTTTCTCAGCACGGGAAGAGTTCCCGGTCGGCACCTCGGGGGCTTCTTCTTCCAAGACATAGAGCTTTCGCTCTTGCCTGAGAACAATTCTCAGGTTCCTGTACCAGTCCTTGTAGTTTGTCCCACTGAGCTTGTCCTTCTCAAGGATGGCTCTCAGAGACAAGGTGGAGTGTGAAACACTTGCCATGGAATTCTACAAGAATTTATGCAGAATAAAATCAGCACCTAAATTTCAATTACAATTTATTCTAATTTGGACTTCAATTAAAATTACTCCCACTATTTTATTCGAAATGATAGCCCTCACTAACAATTCGGAGAGTTCATGCGAGCTACTCTCTTAGTGGACAAGATCCGTATTTCACCAACACTATGAGTCCGCTTTGGCGTTCCTCTCACGATGCGGTTATTTAGGTAGGCAATGCTTGCCAATTGCATCCTCGTGCAATTCTTGTATGGTTGGTGAATAACTCCTTATTCGCATCCATCATATGGTGCATGCCAACCCTATGCCTCTAGGCACTCAACCTTTGAGGTCACCTAGTTAAGATGGACCCGATGTCGACAGTGGGATATCACAATTATCCGCTCGCACCCTTACCAAGATAGATTAATGCACCTTGCTTTGGCAAGCCCACACTTCATCGATCGAGGCAGGAAGAGTGTCATCCATCGGAAGGCATCCGAACACTTAATATTAGATGAACGGATTTTTTTCAATTATAGGTTAACAATTAACCATGATCAACATTTGATCAATGTGCACATCCAAAGAAAAACAATTCTAAACCACATGCATCCCTTATGTGCACATCCTCACACCATCAACATTTGACAGAAGGAAGGGCTAAATCTGAACATCCGAAAATTTCCAAATCCTCAGATTTACATGCATTGGACAAAGGCGAAGACAACTCAACTTAAAGCAGTAGACAAGCTCATCTCTCTATGTTTGATTCATAATCCAAAACATACTCGAGGGATGGTTACTGCTAAGGAGACAACAATTTCTAACATTTAGAAATTCCCACGAAATTCCAGACGTTCTTGGAGGGAAACAAGACTAAATCTAGACATTTAGAACACTTCTAAATCCCTAGGTTTACACGCACTGGAATAACAAACTTCCAAAACAACGATCATGGCCGAACCTCGCTCTGATACCACTATTGGGTTTTCTCTGAGGGTGGCACAAAATTTGTGCACGCAGCGGAAGGAAAAACATCAAGAAAAACATAAAGAGATGTGGATCGGGCCATGAACGTTGAATCAAGAAGTTAGCAAAACTAGGAAAAAATTACCTCGGTGGCGTTGAGTCACAACTCAACGAAGATGCTCCAAACTTTGTCTTCTTGCTAGTGGCGAGTTCTACGTGGAATAATGTCCACGTTTCTGCAGAAGTCCACACGAGCGGGAGAACACAGGGCTTTCCGTCACACGGAAGATCGGGATGGAGAGAGACCGCACCTTGCTTTCCCACGGACTGCTAGGTCCGCGCCAAGGATTGCAGCGCCAGCGACGATCGCCGGAGAAGAGGGGGGTCGACGGAGCGAACACGGCGGCGGAACTCTTCCGGCGGCGGGAATCGGGATCGGCGGAGCGAACGAGCGGAACTCTTCCGTCGGGTTCGATTCGCACAGCAGAGAAAAGCTTTTTTTCGATAAAACCCTAAGTATCCATTTTATACCCAAGGCATAAAAGACTTAGAAACTTCGCTATCCGCAGACCACCCAGAAATAGGGTTCAGAATCGGCGAGTATCAATCGGTGAGAATCGGCGACAATCGGCGACAATCGGCGAGAATCACTAAGCAGGTTCGGCGAGAATCAGTCGACGAGTATCACCATGGATCGGCGAGAATCAAAGTACAATACTCAACGATTCTCGCCGATCGTCGACCCGCACTCGACGATACATGACGATACTCGTCGATCGTCGAGCCGCGGTCGACGATACATGTCGAAGTCGTCGATCGTCGAGAATCAACATATTGATTCTCGACGATTCTCGTCGATCGGCGAGAATCAGAGAGACTATTCTTGCCGATCGGCGGGAATCAGAAGACTATTCACGACGAATGCTATCGACCCTCGGACGACAATCTTACCAGCCCTCCAAGGCAACATTTGCCCAACCCGACGATCCTTTAAGGCAACACTTTGCCCAAGACCCCATTCAGGTCGGTGATTGGCAACCTTTACCAACACAGTCAATTATCCAACTTCTCCACATCTCTTATGTGCGACCCTGCAGGCTCATATCGCGTTGGCAGTGAGATCATATGTTTGATCACTTCCAGATCACAATGGTAACTCCAACAGTGTGAAGCCTATCCGGACATGTTGGTCTGGATCGGTGATGTTGCATTGCATAATGCCGGAGAAGACTCCGTTCTATTGGTAATTTTTCGGGCTTTCTACACGGTAGATTGCAACAGAGAGCCTTGGGGATTAACCCAAAGGTGCACCCGGAAAACTGGGCAGATGCGTGATCTTGTGAACTTGGTGGCCTGAGAGCCAACTTGAACATAACCGGGTTATGTGAATTGTGATGGAAATGGGACTCGGGAGAAGTTTGACCCGCGCATATGGCTTAAACTATCGTTGCAATGTGAGCACGGGTTAGATGGAACCGTACCCGTTCTATGTCGTTCGGTTAAAGAGACCTAAGGGTACGTAGCACTTGCCGTTGTCATAGATTAGGGTCTTCGGCAGTCTATGGCTTAAATTGTCGTGACCCAGGCCAAGAAGACAAAATTCTCATAGGTTTGGCCGTCAAAGTGGCGGTGGTGAGTCCGGAATGTCTATGGCTTTAATTGACGTGACATCGACCAGTTCACCGAGAATGTGCCCTGAGAGCATGGGGCGTGTGGCCGTGCGAGCCAATGTTTGTGATGAAATGAATATTGTTATATTGCTTGCTTATGCTAATGAAATGCAGGGAAGGAGAATCGCCGCCCTGAGCTGGGGGCGGGATCATTATAATTTGGTCAGCATTGCTGACCGTTGCCTTGTTTTGCCACCGTGCGGTGGTTTGTTGCATGCAGGTTCTGCTGGACCAAGCGGTCAATAGCGGGCTAAAGCCCAAATTGCGAAGCCGGCCCTCAAAGGCCTAATTGGAGTGTTTATTATTTTATTCATGTATGACCGGCCTGTGTGCCGTGGTTTGTAAATCATGTAATATCAAGTGAACCATTTTGTAAGGCCTTAAGGCCTGTACTTGTGTATGTACAACATTCCTATTTGGTATTAGTGGACATTCATGCTTTAGTGCTGGGTTCTATATTGCAACTTATTAATCTGCTTCCGCTAGAATGCTCTGTGTAGGACGATACGATTGGTTAAATGGTTTCCATGAGTAACCACCAGTCTGTTTGTGGTATATGGCGTCGGGCCTCGGCCGGTCCTACTGGTTTTGGTCGGGCTTCAGATGAATTCGTGGGCGAATTCTTTTTAAGGGGTGGTGAGAACATTGTGTGTGTCATCATTATAACAGTACAAGAACCCATGAATGTCCACTTAGGAATGAAAATACACATGTTTGAGGAACCTGCGTGTTCCTATAATTGCTGTTTGCAATTTTATTTGGTCGCTTAACGGTGTTTTGTACCACTATAGGTGACCAGAAGTGGTGTTGGGCCGTCAGAACGTCGAGTTTCTGAGGCTAGCAGTGCACCAGATGTTGCTCCTGCAACACCTCTATCGGCTGAGACCATACGATTGGTGGCTGAAGCAGTGTTGGCCATGATTAATGCGCAGCCTGCAAGGCAAACGCAGCAGCCCGCTCCTACGATGGAGCAGGTACTGCTGCAAGAGGCTGAGCCGAGGAGAGTGGAACAAGTGGTAGTGGAACAGTTGGTGCCAAGGAGGGCAACCGAGAGGCAGCTTAAGCATGTAATGAGCTTTAGTCCTCCGGTATTTTCGGGGTTGGGAACCCCATCTCAAGCTGAAGACTGGCTCTCCAGGGTGAAGAGAGTCATGACAGCAACGGAGACGGAGGAGTGGCAAATGACCACCATTGCTACGTTCCTTCTGGATGGTGAAGCGAGAATGTGGTGGGAAGGATTGGAACTGCACCTATTGAGAGGTAGGCAACTTGTTGATGTCTCGATGGAGGAGTTCTCGAGATTGTTCTTGGCTAGATACCTCCCTTCGGCGCAGAGGATAGCATTGGAGAACGAGTTCCTGAAATTGGTTCAAGGAGACAGTACCGTGGATGAATATCTCCACGAGTTTACTCGTCTGAGTCGTTATGCTAGCTCCACTATTGTGTATGAGGAGCGCAAGACTAATCGCTTCTACGAAGGGTTGAGAGATGAGTTGAGGTTACTACTCTCGGGGCCGATGACGCAGGGTTTCTTAACCTTGGTCAACACTGCCCGGTCCTTGGAGAAGGACATGAAGAATGTACAAGCAAAGAAAAGCTTGGGTGATAGGAAATCTGAATTCAAAGTGCCGACTACTTCAAAGTCCGGCTATCGGAGGTCCTTCAAGAAGCATAGGACTTCGGGTCCAGCTCCTTTTGGTGCTTCTGGGGCGACTACGGGTTGGACCCCGGGTGCATGTTTTACTTGTGGAAAGACGGGGCACTTTGCCCGTGACTGTTGGAGCGGACGTGCTAAGTCCGAGAGAAGGCCGGGAGCGACTTATGAAGATAAGGGCAAGGCAGTGGATTCGACCGCGTCCCACTATGCTCCGGCCCAACCAAGGGTGTATAATCTTGGCCAACAGGAGGCCATCAAATAGGCTGATGTGGTGACAGGTACGGTTTAATTTATAGCAAGTCAATTTCTTTAAATACTGGTTATGCACATGTTAACTTACCACTGCTTGTTTAGGATTTTTTTTGATTTGTGAAAATCCGGCGAGAGCACTCTTCGATACAGGAGCTTCACACTCCTTCTTGTCTGAAGGATTTATATCACTCATTGGAGTCCCTTCTTCGATGGCGAAGGATAAGCTGGATGTGTTGTTGCCCAATGGGTGTTCGATGCGCGCGGATAGGATCTGCAATGTTAAGATTCGTATTGTGAATCAGGAGTTCGATCTGTAGGCGTCTTTACTTCCGTTGGTGGAGTTCGACGTTATATTTGGCATGGACTAGCTCTCGGAGCAGCAGGTCTATATTGACTGCGGTCGCAAGGAAGTCAAGCTGGGAGCAAGTCGTGAAACGACTTTTACGGGCTTAAAGGGGTCGAGCAAGACGTTGATGTCTGCTCTTCAGGTGGTGAAGGCGGTTCGTGCCGGTGTAGAATTGTTCTTTACACTAGTGGAGGTTGCAAAGCCGAAGCCCGCGTTGGATTGTATTTCAGTGGTATCGGAATACCTTGATGTGTTCCCCGCAGATCTTCCTGGAGCCCCGCCTCAACGGGAGATAGATTTCACGATTGAGCTAGTGCCAGGTGCAAAGCATGTGTCACGATCTCCTTATCGGCTAGCGCCTAAAGAAATGGCGGAGCTGAAGGCTCAACTGCAAGAGTTGTTGGAGCAAGGGTATGTGCGCCCGAGTTCTTCACCTTGGAGCGCGCCGGTCCTCTTTGTTAAGAAGAAGGACGGAAGCTTGAGGCTATGTATTGATTATCGGGAGCTCAACAAGTTGACGGAGAAGAACAAGTACCCGATCCCCCGGATTGATGATCTTTTTGATCAGTTAGTCGGGTCGACGGTGTACTCGAAGTTGGATCTCAAGGCTGGGTACTATCAGCTGTGAATAAGGGAGAGTGATATCCCGAAGATAGCGTTTAGTACGAGATACGGACATTATGAGTTTACGGTCATGCCATTTGGGCTGACTAATGCGCCGCCAGTGTTCATGGATTTGATGAACAAGACTTTCAGGGAGTACTTGGACCATTTTGTGATCGTCTTCATCGATGATATTTTGGTGTACTCGCAAAGTGAGGAAGATCACTTCAAGCATCTTCATTTGGTTTTGGAGACGCTAAGGAGGAATCAACTCTATGCCAAGTTCTCGAAGTGCGAGTTTTGGTTATCCTTAGTGGCGTTCCTCGGGCATATAGTAAGTGGAGAGGGTATTGCTGTGGATCCGGCGAAGATTGTTGCGATACGGGAGTGGCCTGAGCTTGCTACGGTAGCAGAAGTCCGGAGCTTTCTGGGGCTTGCCGGCTATTATAGGCGCTTCGTAGAGAACTTCTCGCGGATAGCGTTACCTCTCTCTACCTTGATGAGGATGGAGCAAAAGTTCGTTTGGACGCCGGAGTGCGCGCGGGCTTTTGAGGAGTTGAAGTGTCGGTTGACCACGGCGCCTGTGCTGAGTTCGCCGATTGGGACCGAAGGCTATGAGATTTACAGTGATGCTTCAGGCAGTGGTTTGGGTTGCGTGCTACTGCAACACGGAAGTGTAATAGCTTATGGCTCGAGACAGCTAAAAGTGCATGAAAGGAACTATTCGGTCCATGACTTGGAGTTAGCGGCCGTGATTTTTGCCTTGAAGCTGTGGAGACACTATTTGTACGGTGTGAAGATTGATATCTACACCGATCACAAGAGCCTGAAGTATCTGATGGATCAGAAGGATCTGAATATGCGGCAGCGTAGATGGATGGAGTTCGTGGGGGACTATACATTCAAGATCCACTACATGCCGGGTAAAGGTAATGCGGTTGCGGACGTGTTGAGTCGCCAAGCCCCAGCTCAAGCCAATTGGCTATCGGTGCATGATGAGCGGTTGGTGCGGGAGTTGGAGGCGTTGGAGATTGTTTGTGTGGATAGGCAATCAAGTGCTGAAGCAGTTCTGAATTGGACTGAAGCCCAATATGACCTGGCTGATCGGATTCGGCAGGCTTTGGATATGGATGTTCATATGAAGCAGTTCATGGTAGAGGCTCTGGATGGGTCAAATTCCCAATTCGTTGTGGAGGACGGATTGCTTTGGAAAGACGGTCATCTGTGCGTCCCAAGTGTGGGTAATTTGCGGGTGGAATTGTTGTACGAGGCGCACCATACCAAGTACTCAATTCACCCGGGGAGCACGAAGATGTACCGCGATGTGAAGAAACTGTTTTGGTGGCCGGGTTTGAAGAAGGATATGGCGCTCTACGTAGCGAAGTGCCAAACTTGCACCTTGTTGAAGGCGGAGTGCCAAAAGCCGGGAGGATTTCTTAAGTCCTTGCCTATTCCGGAGTGGAAATTCGACGACATCCCTATGGACTTTATGCACGGTTTGCCAAGGTCGCAAAAGGGGAACGACGCCATATGGGTGGTTGTTGATCGGCTAACGAAGGTGTCGCATTTTATTCCGTATAGGAAGGATGATTCGGTGGAGAAGTTGGCAAAACTGTATGTGGATAACATAGTACGGCTTCACGGTGTGCCCCGCAGCATCATGAGTGATCGAGATGGGCGGTTCACGTCCAATGATTGGAGGCTTGTGCAGCAAATGTTGGGAACATAGTTGAAATTCAGCACATCCTTCCATCCGCAAACGGATGGGCAGACCGAGAGGGTCAATAGAACTATGGAAGATATGCTTCTCATGTGTGTCTTGGATTTTGGAAAATAATGGGAAGACCATCTTTATTTGGTGGAGTTCGCGTACAACAATAGCTACCAAGCGAGTATCCAAATGGCGCCCTTCGACGCCCTATATGGTAGAAAATGTCGCACGCCGTTGTCTTGGCTAGAAACGGGTGAGTCAAAGTTGTACAAGCGATTAGAAGTGGAGGATGCTACTTCGTTGGTGTGTACCATTCGGGAGAGGTTGCTTATCGCTCAGGACCGGCAAGCGAAGTACTATAATGCCAAGCACAGGAACGTGGAGTTCGCTGTGGGCAACTATGTGTACTTAAAGATCAAGCCGTTCAAGGGTGTCTCGCGGGTGCGACAATTAAAAAAGATAAGCCCGAGGTACCTTGGTCCGTTTGAGGTTCTGGAGCGAGTTGGTGAAGCGGCCTATCGGTTGAAGCTTTCAGTGGAGCTTAGTGGTTTACATGATGTATTCCATATTTCGGTGCTTCGGAAGGAGGTGCAAGAGCCTACGCAAGTGATCGCGGTTGATCAAGTGCCGGTGGATAGTGGGCTGACGACAAAACTCAATCCCGTGCGGATTGAGGACTCGGAGGTCAAGCGGCTACGCAATAAAGAGATCAAGATGGTCAAGGTCCGATGGGACAATTGTGGTCGTGAGGAGCTCTCTTGGGAACGAGAGCAGACTATGCTTGACGAGTATCCGGAGTTGTTCCGCTCAGGTACAAATTTTGGTTTTGTACATGTCTTTCCTTTATATAATTTCGTGGACGAAATTCTTTTAAGAGGGGGAGAGTTGTAACGCCCCGAAACTCAAAAGAGAGACAGGGGAAGTTTTGAGCCAGATTTGGAATCTGGTAGTAGGCACACGGCCTGGGACACAGGCGTGTCCCAGGGCGTGTCAGGCTGGGTTCGACGTTTTGGTCAAGAGGTCGACGATCGTCGAGCAGAGAACACGGCCTGCGACACGGGCGTGTGGCAGGACGTGTCAACGCCGTGTCGACGATCGGCCCAGGGCGTCGACGAATTTCGCTCGATGATGTGTCGAGACATGGCACACGGCCTGCGACACGGGAGTGTCGTAGGGCGTGTCGACCCGTGTCGACACTCATCCCAGGGAGTCGACAAATTTTGCTCGATGAAGTGTCGAGAGAAGGCACACGACCTAGGACACGGGCGTGTCCAAGGCCGTATCGTGAGGTCGACGATCTTCGCTCGACGAAGTGTCGAGTGTCGAGACCGTATACACGGCCTGGAGCCTAGGCATGTTGAGATAGACACGGGCAAGGATACGGGCGTGTCCTAGAACCCGTGCAGTGCTCGGGTTGTTTTCGGGATAAATCGATGGGGGTACACGGCCGGCCACACGGCCGTGTCAGGTGGAACACCGGTGTGTCAGGTCGAACACGGGCATGTTCGATGCCCGTATGTTGTTCCAGGCGAGTCGATTTTGACGGCGAATGAGGCACACGGCCCTAGACACGGGCGTGTGCCAGGCCGTGTGCGGTCCAGATTGGATATTTCAGTCCCGAATCAAAGTCGTTCGTTTCTTTAATTAATGATCCAACAGCTGGGGGTTGTTCATGATGGGATATACCCGGGATTGGGCCTTAGAAACCCTCACTTTTCATGAGTTGTTATCTTTCTAAAGCTTAGAGAGAGAGGAGAGCCAAGGAAGGAAGAAGAAGCTAGATCCGGCCATTGGAGGAGCTTTGAAGCTCCAAATCGCGAGCTGACTTCGGATCCACGGAGGCGAAGAGAGTGCGGTGCTTTACATCCACTTACCTTTCCATGGCGCCAAAGAGAAGCGCTAGGGTAATGATTCTCTTCTTGAGCATGAGTAGCTCTCCTTTGCATAGAAAGCCCGCTCTCGCGAGTTTGCTGTGAGTTGGAGGCGTTCCTTCAGGTAGATATGTGATGTCCCCGTTGTTTAGAGTCCGTAAGCGAGAACGGACATAGGCATGATGTGTGAAGCCTATCCGGACATGTTGGTCTGGATCGGTGATGTTGCATTGCATAATGCCGGAGAAGACTCTGTGCTATTGGTTGTTTTTCGGGTTTTCTACACGGTAGATTGCAACAACGAGCCTTGAGGATTAACCCAAAGGTGCACCCGAAAAACTGGGCGGATGCGTGATCTTGCCAACTTGGTGGCCTGAGAGCCAACTTGAACATAACCGGGTTATGTGAATTGTGATGGAAATGGGACTCGGGAGAAGTTTGACCCGTGCATATGGCTTAAACTGTCGTTGCGATGTGAGCACGGGTTAGATGGAACCGTACCCGTTCTATGTCGTTCGGTTAAAGAGACCTAATGGTAAGTGGCACTTGCCGTTGGCATAGATGAGGGTCTTCGGCGGTCTATGGCTTAAATTGTCGTGGCCCTGGCCAAGAAGACAAAATGCTCATAGGTTTGTCCTTCAAAGTGGCGGTGGTGAGTCCGGAATGTCTATGGCTTTAATTGACGTGACATCGACCGGTTCACCGAGAATGTGCCCTGAGAGCACGGGGCATGTGGCCGTGCGAGCCAACATTTGTGATGAAATGAATATTGTTATATTGCTCGCTTATGCTAATGAAATGCAGGGAAGGAGCATCGCCGCCACGAGCTGGGGGCGGGATCGTTATAATTTTGTCAGCATTGCTGACCGTTGCCTTGTTTTGCCACCGTGCGGTGGTTTGTTGCTTACAGGTGCTGCTGGACCAAGCGGTCAAAAGCGGGCTAAAGCCCAAATTTCGAAGCCGGCCCTCGAAGGCCTAATTTGAGTGTTTACTGTTTTATTCATGTATGACTGGCCTGCGTGTCATGGTTTGTAAATCTTGTAATATCAAGTGAACCATTTTGTAAGGCCTTAAGGCCTGTACTATTGTATGTACAACATTCCTATTTGGTATTAGTGGACATTCATGCTTTAGTGCTGGGTTCTTTATTGCAACTTATTAATCTGCTTCCGCTAGAATGCTCTGTGTAGGACGATACGATTGGTTGGATGGTTTCCATGAGTAACCACCCGGTCTGTCTGTGGTATATGGCGTCGGGCCCCGGCCGGACCTACTGCTATATGCTATGCGACGGATAGGGGGTGTTACAAATAACAACCACAACAAAGAAAAACCTGAAAGGAACACCCCGTAACGATCCGAGTTTAGAGCTCAGAGGCACACCACAACCCAATCGGGGCCTTGTAGCTTGTCTCGCCCCACGACATCGCCAAAAAGAAAAACTATGATAGAAAAACTCTAGTCAACATTGGCACATCGGATTCTACTTAGACAATTCTAGAATTAAATCGGTTGATCAACCTTTAGGAAGAATTTTACAATCCTAAATAACTCTAACACATGCTACATGAAAGTTATGGAATGGTAAGAAGAATGATATTTAATATCATAATCAAAACATATGGAACTTTCAATGTTAGGTAACCAACATTAAGAACAAGAAATTAAAATGGAAATGGACAGAGATCTCATCAATACTGAAACCGGCAAGATAAATATTAGTCATGATAGCAAGAAGTTAGAAACTTCTACAAACCTGAATAAAGAAGGGAAGGGGAAGAGAAAAACCAACACTTGCCTTGATTTTACCGGAGAATGACGTCCAAAATCACTCCTTGACGTAGATCGGGGCAAGAGAAGACAAGGGAAGTCAAAATCTAACAAAACGGACAAAAAATAGGAGTTAGGGCCAAAAACCCTAGCGAGAAAATCTCAAGAAAAGGGGAAGATATTACCACGATGACGAAGCTCTCGCCGACAGCACCATCGGCGGCCACCGGAAGAATGGCCGAAAAACTATCTCTCTTGCTCACGCCGCTCTGGTTCGGGAAGAAGAATAGTAGGTCGGTCCAAAGTGAAGGAGGAAATAAGAATAGGTATTTATAAACCTAGGGTAACATCAGGATAACCGCACTCAAGAGAAGAACCGGGTTTGGCTGAACCGGTCATCCCGAGAAGAAGGCCAGAGTACAAAAGAACAAGCAGACAGAAATTTTCGAGAACCAAGAAGCATTTCCCGAGAACTAGGAGTGGATTTCTCGGGTGGGAGAACATATTTCTCGAGTACAGGAAAGGTCTTCTCGAGAACAGAAGGGTTGTTCACGGGTACAAAAAGATCTTCTCGAGAACAGAAGGGTTGTTCCCGAGTAAAAAATGATCTTCTCGAGAACAGAGGGCTGTTCTTGAATATAAATAAATCGTTCTCAAGAACATAAGGGCTGTTCTCGAGTATAAATAAAACATTCTCGAGAATATAAGGTCTGTTCTCGAGTATAGAAAATTCTTCTCGAGAACAAGGTCTGTTCTCGAGTACAGAAAAATCTTCTCAAGAACAGGGGGGTCTATTCTCGAGTACAAGAAAGATCTTCTCGAGAACAAAAAGTCTGTTCTCGAGAATAAAGGCAACCTCAAAAAAAAAATAAGAAGAACAATCCCGATCGCAGAACTCAGTTCGAAAAATTCATCGAACGCCAATGGAGAAACGTGCCCGATGAAGTCAGTTCGAAATTTGTCAAACACAAGCCCCGTTCGACAAAGTCAGGTCCAAGTTCGTCGAACACAAGGCCCGCTCGACACATCGCCGAGCCCAACTTGATGTTCGTCGAGCTCTAGTCGACGATCATCGACCACTAAATGATACAGTGCCCAACACCAGGTCGGCGAAAACCTACCATAAGGAGGGCCTTCCCAAGAATCAAAGCAGCATTAGGCTAAAATTAATTAGAATAATTTAACATATTCGGAGTAGTTTGACAAGGCAAATAAGAGTTCAAAACAGTGCCCAAACGTGCATTGAATTTAAATGAATTCAACAGCGAAGATAAACCTAGAATCTAATGTACCATTCTTGAGACTCAATCATCAACTGCTCTCACAAGCAAAAGAAATAACCAAAAGTGTCCAAACACGTGCCAATACTCCAAAATGCTCGGATTGCAACAAAGCTGGACAAGACCAAAGTCTCAAAAAACTCATCCTTTATATCAAGGAAAACATTCAATCCCATCAAAATTTCCAAAATCTGGTCAAACAGACCCAACAGACGCGAAAACGCACAAACGATGCAGCCCCGACATCAAAGCGAAAAAGGGAAACACCTTGACGTCATAATTATGATGTCAACAAACAAAATAATAACATTGGAAAAATCGGGGGCGTTACAGTCACACCCCCTAAAAAGAAGTTTCGTCCCGAAACTTATCACAACTTTAAAACCAAACTCAATCCAAAACCCAATTACTTTCAAAATCCTGAAGACATACCTGATCTAAGAGAAAAGATGCGGATGAGATTCTCTCATCGCCGACTCCAATTCCCATGTCACGCTGTCGACGTCTTAATTTCGCCAGAGAACATTAACAGTAGGGATGTTCTTTCTTCAGAACACTCGATCTTGAGAATCCAGAATACGAACAGGTTTTTCCACATATGTAAGGTTGGGCTGAATCTAGGGAACCAAGTCAAGAACTTGACGATCATTACGAATACACTTCCACAACTGGCTCACATGGAACACCTCATGGACCTCGGGGAAGGTAGCAGGCAACTCCAGCCTATATGTTGAAACTCCGACGCGCTCAATAATCTTAAAAGGGGCCACGTACAGGGTGTCTAACTTGTTGTTCCTTCAAAATATTTTAACACCAGACATCAGAGAAACTTTTAGAAAAACCAAGTCACCAATAGCGAACTCCAGATCAACCCTTTGTTGATTAGCATATTTCCCATAGAGTTCTTGTGCTACACGGAGCTTTTCTCGAATATGAGTCACAGCACAATTCATCTCTTCAAGGGCTTCCAGACCAAGCAACAGTCTCTCACCAACCTCAGCCCAAAATAAGGGAGTCCTACAACGCCTACTATATAAGGCCTCAAACAGGGCCATCTGCAGACTCTCTTGATAACTATTATTGTACGCACACTCCATGAGTTTGAGACGCTAGTCCCAAGCGCCACCGTGATCCAAAATATAACACCTGATTTCATCTTCTACGATCTAATTTACTCTTTCTGTTTGACCATTCGTCTGTGGATGATAGGCAGTGGAATACCTCATGTCGGTAGCCAACCCCTCCTATAAACTCATCCAAAAATGAGACTTAAATCTATAGTCTCGGTCCGATACAATAATGACAGGCACTCCATATAACCTGATAACCTCATCAAGGTACAGTTCAGCTATTTCTTCATAGAATATCCAATCTTGAAAGACACAAAGTGAGCACATTTAGTCAATCGATCAATTATCGCCCAGATAGAGTCGTGCCCATGAGGAGATTTTGTTAAACTAGTGATGAAATCAATTGAAATACTCTCCCATTTCCAACTTGGAATATCAAGCGGTGTTAATTTACCACCAGGCCTTCTATGGTCAGCCTTGACACACTGACACGTATAACACTCTGGCATAAACTTTTCTATATCATTCTTCATTCCTGACCACCAAAAAATTTGCTTTAGACCTCTATACATCTTAGTGCAACTAGGATGGTAGGCTACACTGGAACCATGAGCTTCAATGTAGATGTTAGCTTGAATGTCACCAAAGGCGGGGTTGCAAAATCTACCCTGATACTTTAAGGTATCCAACTCATCGAAGGAGAAATCAGGTAGCTCTCCCTTCTCTGTTCTATTCTGGAGGTGTAACAAATCCGGATCATCCTTTTGATGTGCTCGAGTAAGGGAAATCCTAGAGGGCGCTTCAGCATCTAAACTATCAGGAACAGTACTACTCGCAACCCCAATGTCCATCAACAAGAATTCTTCTACCAAGGATTGTACAGCCAAATTGAAAATTTTGGCGGTCTTTCTACTCAAAGCATCAGTTACTATGTTAGCCTTTCCCGGATGATAGAGAATTTCCACTTCATAATCAGCCACATGTTCTAACCACCGATGCTGGCGCAGATTTAGTTCCTTCTTAGTGAAGACGTACTTCAAACACTTATGGTCCATATAGATCTTGCACAGCGCGCCATACAATAAGTGTCGCCAAAGATTCAGTGCATAAATTACAGCGACAAACTCCAAATCGTGCGTAGGATGGTTTATTTCATGAATCTTCAATTGCTTTGATCCATACGGGATCACCCTACCATCTTGCATCAAAACACAGCCAAGTTCGATGTGTGATGCATCCACATACACAGTATACTCAACTACTTCAGTAGGTAAGGTTAAAACTGGAGCAGTAGATAATTTCTTCTTCCATTCTTGGAAGGCTTCTTCACACTTATCACTCCAAATGAATGCAGTATTCTTCTGAGTAAGTCTAGATAGAGGGGTTGACAGCACTAAAAATCCTTCCACGAATCTTCTATAATAGCCAGCCAGGCCCAAGAAGCTCCTAATCTCTTTAGGTGTAGAAGGTCTCTCCCATTCCATAACAGCTGAAATCTTGGTCGGGTCCACGGAAATACCATCCTTGCTTATAACATGACCAAGAAAGGACACCTGAGGTAGCCAGAACTCACACTTGCACAACTTTGCATATAACTTGTGCTCCCTTGGGGTTGACAAAACCAAATGCAAATGCTGAGTATGCTCCTCAACATTACGGGAATACACCAAGACATCATCTATGAACACAATAACAAATCAGTCCAAGAAGTCCTTAAACAACCTATTCATCAAATCCATGAAAGTGGAGGGTGCATTGGTCAAACCGAATGACATTACCAAAAACACATAATGTGCATGCCGCAAACAGAAAGCGGTTCGTGGAATATCTGCCTCACAAATTTTCAAATGGTGTTAGCCTGAACAAAGATCGATCTTTGAATATACAGAACTACCACGCAACTGATCGAACAGATCATCGATCATTAGCAAGGGATATCTATTCTTAATGGTCACCTTGTTCAATTCTCTGTAATCGATGCAAAGCCTCATCGATCCATCTTTCTTCTTTACGAACAAAACAGGAGCACCCCACGGAGAAGAACTTGGCCTAATAAATCCACACTGGTGTAATTCATCTAGCTGAGTACATAACTCATCCAACTCACGTGGAGCCATACAGTATGGTTCTTTGGCAATAGAACGAGTACCTGCCTCAACATCTATCACAAACTCTATCTCCCTCACCGAAGGAATTCCTGGAAGACTATCAGGAAAAACATCGAGAAACTGTCGCACCACCGAGACATCCTCAAGACGTGGTGTAACAAAAGCAGTTTCCAAAGCACAAATAGAGACCAAAAATGCCTCATAACCATACTCGATAGCACGACAAGCACGTATCATAGAAATGATAGGTGAAACCCTGTCCTGAAATTCATAGACACTCATAGGTTGGCCATTGTCCATCCTGAAGTCCAGTCACTTTGCCTTGCACTGTATGATCGCATCATACTTGGACAGCCAGTCCATGCGCAAAATCACGTCAAAGTCCGTCAGACCAAAGACCATCAGATCTGCAAAGTCTAGGAAATCGCGTAGATAAATAGGGCATTCCAGAAATCCTTGATTAGATATCACCGAACCACCGGAGGGAAGCTTGACATTGAAGTTGTCTCCTAATTGATCCACACTCAAATTATGTTTATTTACGAACCTCCGGGCCACAAAGGAATGGGTGGCACCCGAATCGAAAAAACGCATGCCCACCTATTCTGCACCTTAAACTCCCCTAAAACTGTAGCATACATAACTAAATGAACGATAACTAGGACAACAACGAGAAATAATAAAGTTAATCAAACTGGGGCTAACCTGATATAACTTATGTAGAGGTTTGAGATTTGTCTCTGTTCACAACGTTCAACTTTCCTTTTCCTTTGTCCCAGTTTGGTAGCGGCGACAGAGCCCGAAGCGGAGCAGGCTGCAGTGGAGTCTGAGCCTGGGGGCATGAAGACTTATGGTGCCCCTTCTGCCCATACTGGAAGCAAACCTGTTGGGTACATTGGAAACTGTGTACCTAATTTGAAGAAGCATCACTTAACTCAATAATATACATCATTGTGTATTTGATTGGTTGATGAGTTTCAATGTGCAGGTTAAGAAAATGCAGAAAAAGTTTCTAAGTACAAGTGTCGACACATGAGAAGAATGGTGTCGATACCGGGAGCCAGATTGTGTCGACACACAGGACTTGTGTCAACACACAGAAATTCTATCAACAGCAATTGTGTCGACACACATGACTTGTGTCGACATATACCAGAATTCTGTCGACAACAATTATGTCGACACACAGGACTTGTCGACACACACCATAATTCTGTCGACACCAACTTTGTCGAGACAAGAAGCTATTATGTCGACACACAGGACTTGTGTCGACACATTCCACAGTATCTGTGTTGAGAAGATAAAGAAAGGCTGTGTCGACATTATGAGAGCTTTGTCGACATCATCAAGAGTTGTGTCAACACATGGTCTATTTGTGTTGACACATTTGAAGTATTGTCTCAACACTTTTCTGCTGAGATAGAATACAATGAGGTATCAGGTGTCACGACTGAAGACTTGATAGCTGTCATAACTAACAAAGCTGTTGCATCTGTCAGAGCTGTCAGAAGGCCATTATAAATCGGATCAGCCGGTAACCTCAGAAGGGTCTATATAAAGACTTGTTCTATCATCAAACAAAGAGATATCTAACAAGAGAAAAGTTCTGATCCTGAAATCAACAAGTCTTTATAGTAAGGGCAGATTCTGAACAAATCTTCAAGAAGAATTCAGAGCTACATCTGAAAGAAGAGGAAGCTGGATTGAGGATCATCTCCAACTCCATAAGAAGATAAACCTTACTTTGTTCAGATTCAAGAAGCTTTGAAGAAGCTAAGACAGGTTGAATTTTAAGCAATCAGATCATTCAAGATCTGATCAAGAAGCCTTCACCCCTTTCTCTCCCTACCTGGATGAAGGATTTACCTCTTTTATAATCAATTTTTCTATAAGATCTTTTATAGATCTGAGTGTAAGAGAGTTATCTCTCTGAGTTGTAAGCCTAAGTTTATAAAGGCTGAGGTAGGGCAGAGTGCCTGAGGTAGGAGATTGATTTCTCTGAGTTGTAAGCCTGGTGGAAGAGGCTGAGGTAGGGCTTGATTGCCTAAGTTATAGGAGTGTGGACTCACTCTGAGGCAGGATTCTCTGGAAGAATCTGAGTTGTAGCACTTGGTGAAGTGTGAGCTGTAGGAACCATTCTGGGTTCTGAGTTGTAAGATCTGAGGATCTGAGAAGAAAGAAGGGTGTTAGTTCGAATCTAGTATACTGCTAGATAGGCGAAGGGGGAAAGTGGATGTACCCATCTCTTGGGGAACCACTATAAATGTGTGTGTATGCTGTGATTGGCTGTGTTTCTATTAATCTGTGTTGTGATAGTTCTTGCATAGGTCGTCTACTAGTGATATTTATTATCTGCCTTAATAAAAAGGAATTGAACCTATTCACCCTCCCCCCCCTTCTAGGTATTTAGGATATCTTGAAACCAATCCTTTCAAGTGGTATTAGAGGCAGGTTACTCAAGAATAGACTTAATAGTCCGAGTTGATCTATAAGGCAGTTATCAGTTAGACAAAATGGGTTCAGGTGAAAATCACAAGGAACTTGGATCCATGAAACTACCTATATGTATAAAGGAAATTTTTGGCATATGGAAAGAGAGTGTCAGATTGTTCATGGAAGCTTCTGACCCAGGAATCTACATTACAGTTAAAGAAGGGCTATTCATTCCTATGAACATCTCAGCTCTTAAGGCCAAACTCAGGACTCCAAAAAGTTACTCTGAAATGAGAAAGGATGAGATCATCTTAGCCACTATGGATAAGAGAGCACATAACATAATAGATAGTGATATAGATGATTCAACTTTACAAAACTTGGTTCACTGCAAAACCTCCAAGGAGATGTGGGACACTTTGATTGTCTACATGGAGGGATCAAAAGAAGTAAGAGAGGACAGAAAGTCTATACTAAATCAAGAATATGAAAGTTTTAATTAAACCAAAACATACAACATAACTGAGTGCTACAAGAAGTTTTACATAATAGTTAAAGAGCTAGTATAATATGGAAGAGTCTTTAGCACATATGAGCTCAATGATAAGTTTCTCAGATCACTAACCAAGGAATGGGATACTAAGATATGATTCATCAGGGAAGTGGCCAAACTTGCAGACACCTCTCCTCCAACTCTATTTGGAAAACTGCTATCATATGAGATGCAGCTTATGGCTAGAAAGGAGGAGGAGAAAAGAAACAGGTCTGAGTACAAGAGAGATCTGTGGCCTTCAAGGTTGAAGCCACAAAGAAGGACAGGAGGATTTCTCCATCTCCTCCAAGGAAAGCTGCTGAAGTTATCACAGAAAATTCTGACAACAACACATCAGATAACCCTAATTCTGATGAAGATTTTGCTGCCTTCACAAGGCAGTTCCAAAGATTCTTGAAAAAAAATAGTGGAGAACCAAGCCATCCTCCTCACAATCCAAAGATGACTATTACCAGAAAAAGAAATCTTCTAAGAAAGACAGGCATGACACTAAACCTAGCAAAACAACTTCTTCAAGATTGATTGTTATTGTTGCAACAGGTATGGACATATTATAGCTGACTGCCCTCATAAAAGAAAGGAATCAAATGACAAGAAGAAGCATCAAAATAAGGGAAAGAAGGAGAGATCCTTTGTTGCAAATAAGCAGAAAAGTTGAACTGACTCCTCATCATGAGGTTCAGGAGAAGAGGCTGATGCTGAAGCCTATATTGGATTGTTCACTACTGTAGAAGATTCAGTAGAATCTGAATTCTTGCAAATGCTGGACTCTATAAATGGGATTGAAGATCATCATTGTAGGGGGATGATGGCTTTATCTGAGGAAGATCAGTGCCAGGATCAGCCTGGTCCCAGTAAGGTAAATAACCTATCTACAATTTCTGATTATTATAATGGATCAGAATCAGAAGCATCTGCTTCAAGAGATGAGGATGGTTCTGAATCTGAAGGGGATATCCATCAACAAATTGATGAGTATGGTGATCTGTTGCAAGCTCTTAAGAGAAGTAGAATCCTTATCAAAAAATAGGCAAAGGAAATTGCATCTCTTAAATTGGCTCCATCAGATTTAGCAAAAATGCTGGATCTGAAGTTGAATGAAGTTGCCAAACTGAAAAACATAACTTTTATTCAGATGGGTACAATTACCTTCAAAAATGATCACATCAAGAGTCTGGAAGTCAAACTTCAAAGAGAGAAGGATCTTGTGGCAAAATTCTCAAAGCCAAAGTCAGTCCTCCCCTTAATTGACAACTTCATCCTCCAAAAGGGTAAGACAGGATTAGGTTTCGAGGGAAGAATTAGGGAAGCTAATTCCAAAAGAAAAGGCAAAGCCCCAGTTCAGCAACTAGCCTTCAAACCCCCTATTTCTTTCAGGAAAGTAATACAACCAACTAACAGGTATGACCATGACATCACACATGGTCACTATAAGCATGGTGATCAGAATGACAAGGGTGCAAATGCCAAAAGGGCAGCCCATAAACAAACACACCATGTTCTTCAGGAATCATCAGTGTTTGATGTACCATCCCCAACACTTAATAAAAGGACGACTGTACCTACAGTTTTAAGCGCTGCTTACAGCAATGCTGTTAAGACTGAACTTATAAGAAGATATAATAGATATGAGTGCTGGTATTGTAGCAAAGTGGGTCATTATGCCATTGATTGTTGGCACAACACTACTATCAAGAAAAATGCCAGCTTACCTGTCAGAAAGGCTGCAGGCAAGCATGTCAAGTTTCAGTCTAACCTGAACCTAGAACCCAATAATTATTGGGGTTCTAAGGTTAAGTAGTTTTATTTGATGCAGGTGAGTCCAAGTGGCCATACCCCAATATGGTACTTGGACAGTGGATGTTCCAGGCACATGACTAGAATAAGAAGGATGCTGAAGGATTACTCTCCCATAGAAAATGGACCCAAAGTGATCTTTGGTGGATCTAAAAAGGTTATCATCAAAGGGTTTGGTAACATTTCCAATATCTCTATCACTATCACCCAAGTGGCTTATGTGAAAGGTCTGAAACATAACCTAATAAGCATAAGCCAACTAAGTGATCTTGGTTATGACACTTCTTTCATTAAGAATGAGTGTCAAATTAGAAGGATAAGTGATCAAGAGGTCATCTTGTCAGGCTATAGAAAAGGAAATGTTTATTGTCTAAATTTTGTGAGTGAGAATAAAGATTCTCCTATTTGCCTAGTTGTAGATGAGAAAGCTCCACATTGTGTCAAATGGCACAAGAAGCTTGCTCACCTTAACTACAAGACTATAGGTCAACTCTTTAGTAAAGAGTTAGTGAGAAATGGTCCTCAAGTCAAGTGCATCAAGGAGGGTGTATGTTCAGCTTATCAAAAAGGCAAATAGACCAAGACTTCCTTCCACAGTCTTGATACCAAAGACCCAGTGAGGTGTTTGTACCTCCTACACATGGATCTATTTGGTCCTATTCCAGTTCATATTCTAGGTAGGAAAGTCTATACATTTGTGGTTGTGGATGACTTTTCTAGATTTAAATGGGTTGTCTTCCTGAGCTTGAAATCTAAAACCCCTACTGTCTTCCACAATTTTGTTAGGCAAATTCAGAATGAACTTAACAATTCAGTGGTCAAAATCAGAAGTGACCATGGGACTGAATTTCAGTCTGAATGCATGACAAGATTTTGTGAAGAACTTGGGATTCATCAAGAGTTCTCCTCCCCTAGAACTCCCCAGCAAAATGGGATTGCTGAAAAAAAAAGAATAGGACTCTTATTGAGGCTGGTAGAACAAGACTAAGTGACACTTCTCTCCCAGAATATTTCTGGGCTGAGGTAGTAAACACTGCATGTCATATTCTCAACAGATCTTCCATCACCAAAAGCCACAAGAAGACACCCTATGAGATTATGAAAGGCAGAAAACCAAATATATCCTATTTTAGGATCTTTTGTAGCAAGTGTTATGTACTTAACAATGACAAGGCTTATTTAACTAAGTTTGCTGCCAAATCCAAAGTAGGGATATTTGTTGAGTACAACAACAGAGTAAGGCATACAGGATCTACAACTTGACTACTCAAGCTGTAGAAAAATCTGTCCATGTAGTCTTTGATGAATCTAAGCTAATCCACTGTGAGCTGTATAACACTTCTTGTAGCTCTACAGGTTTGAAGGAAAAGATGGACAAGCTAACCATTAGTGAAGACCAACCTACAAGACAGGATGAGGAAAATGATGGATGTTATCTAGGGTGAGTACAAGACCTACAAGCTGATGATGATAAAGACAATGAAATACAACTTGATGGGGATATTGGAGGAAATCAAGTTGTGGATAGATTGCCTCTAGTGATAAGACATCTAAGGGATCATGATGTCGACACGGCTCGCCGATCTCGACATGCCTCATCGAGGTCAACTCGATGCACACGGGTAGGGACACGGTCGTGTCGCGACCCGTGTCGCTACCCGTGTCACTACCCGTGTCTCTACCCGTGTCACTACCCGTGTCTCTACCCGTGTCACTACCCGTGTCACTACCCGTGTCTCTCCGCACTGATTTCTCCACTTCTCCACAAGTGCAGTCCAATTCCCTGCACTTCTCAGGACTCGAGTCAACCCTCCTGACTCAAAAACACACACGGGGGGCCTAGAGCGATTCGGGAGATTACAAATCCTATAAACAAAATAAAAGATTTCGTCCCCGAAATCAGGCTTAGGCTGAGGGGAGAATTGCATAACAGGAAATTTAACATATGCTTTTAAATAAGATTACCTTGAGCAAACAACTCCGGGTAGCGTTGCTGCATCAAATCCATTGGCTCCCATGTGTACTCTTTCCCATGATTCGACCATAGCACCTTCACCAAGGGTACACTTTTGAGCCGATGTCTCTCCTAGGAAAATAACTATAGATCTAGCACCAAGGGAGAGGGTAGGAAACTCACATTGGCTCCAGCGGTACCACCATTTCCGGCCATGGATCTTGTAGTTCTCCTTGGCGGCATCTTCTCTTTCACGGCGATGGCGGACCTCCTCCGGTAGAACTTGCTCCAGCAGTTTTTCCTCTCACCAGGAGTTCTCACAGGAATTAGGGGATGAAATGAGCAAGAAAACGGCTAGGGTTTTATCTCTCCCTTATATATAAAATATGACACGGGTAGGGACATGGCCGTGTCCTTACCCGTGTCCTGCCTGACGAAGCGGCAATGACAGTTTCCATGTCGGTTCAATATTTGACACGGCCGTGTTCCTGGCTGTGTCCTTGGCCGTGTCCTTCTCGGGTTACATCTCGACGATCCATCAAAATCGTCGACTGGAGCACACGGGTAGGGACACGCCCGTGTCTCTACCCGTATCATGTTCATTCGTCGAAGTCGACGCGCAGTTCGTCGATCTCGACACCTTTCATCGAGTGGAACTCGACACACACGGGTAGGGACACGCCCGTATCACTACCCATGTCACCTGATGTCGACACAGCTCGTCAGTCTCAACACAGCCTGTCGAGTGTAACTCGGCACACACGGGTAGTGACACGCCCGTGTCGCTACCCGTGTCACATGATGTCGACAAGGCTCGCTGATCTCGACATGCCTCGTCGAGATCAACTCGACGCACACGGGTTGGGATACGTCCGTGTCGCTACCCGTGTCATTACCCGTGTCTCTACCCGTGTCACTACCCGTGTCACTACCCGTGTCTCTCTGCACTGATTTCTCCACTTCTCCACAAGTGCAGTCCAATTCCTTGCACTTCTCAGGACTCGAGTCAACCCTCCTGACTCAAAAACACACACGGGGGGCCTAGAGCGATTCGGGACATTACATCATTCGACACAAAATTATTGGTGATCCAAGACATGGTGTTCTGACTAGAAGCAAGAGATTGAACACAGTTCTATGCTCAAGTTTGTTGTCCCAGATGGAACCCAAGAAATTTGAAGAGGCCATACAAGACCCAAATTGGATTGATGCCTTGCAGGAAGAACTGAATCAATTCAGAAGATGTAAAGTCTGCAAGTTGGTTCCTAAACCAAAGAATCACAATGTCATAGGGACTAAGTGGATCTACAGGAACAAGTTAGATGAAAATGACATTATAGTCAAGAACAAAGTAAGACTGGTAGAAAAAGGCTATAGACAGGAAGAAGGAATAGACTTTGACCAGACATTTGCCCAGTAGAAAGATTGGAAGCAATAAGGCTGTTCCTAGCATATGCAGCTTATCAAGGGTTCAAGGTATTAAAGATGCATGTAAAGTCAGCATTTTTGAATGGTGACTTAAAAGAGAAAGTTTATGTTGAACAACCCTCAGGTTTTGTAGATTCTCTTTATCCTAATTATGTTTATAGGCTTAATAAAGCTCTATATGGATTGAAACAAGCCCCTAGAGCTTGGTATGAAACACTGTCTACCTTCCTTATTGAGAACAAATTCTCAAGGGGAAAATAGAAAAAACTCTATTCCTAAGGGAATCAAAAGGCAAGATCATCCTAGTCCAGATATATGTTGATAACATTATCTTTGGATCAACTAAAAACAACCTTTGCAGAAAGTTTGCAAAACTTATGCAAGGGAAGTTTGAGACGAGCAGCATGGGTGAGCTGAAATTCTTCTTGGGAATCAAAGTTAGATAGACTGATGATGGCTTGTCCATATCCCAGTCTAAGTTCAACAAGGAGTTAATTAAGAAATATGGCATGGAGTCATCCTCCACCATGAGAACTCCAATGGGGTCAAGTATGCCTATAGGCAAAGATGATGTAGGAAAACCAGTAGATGAGTCTTTGTATAGAGGGATAATTGGATCTCTTCTTTACTTAACTGCTAGTAGACCAGACATCATGTATGCTACAAGTGTATGTGTTAGGTAACAAGCTTGCCCAAAAGAATCTCATTATGCTGCTATCAAAAGAATTTTGAGATATCTTAAGGGAACACCAAATCTTGGCCTTTGGTGCCCTAAGAATAGAGATTTTCTACTAACAGGTTTTCCAGATGCAGACTTTGCAGGATGCAAAGAAGATAGGAAAAGCACCACTGGCACATGTCATTTCCTAGGTGAAAGATTGGTGTCATGGAGCAGCAAAAAGCAGACAAGTGTGGCTATATCCACTACTGAGTGTGAATATGTAGCTGCAGGCAGTTGCTGTGCTCAACTGTTATGGATACAACATCAACTTGAAGATTATGGCATCAAGGTAAGTAAAACTCCATTAAATTGTGATTCTACTAGTGCCACATCTATTACTAGAAATCTAGTTTCTCATAGCAGAACTAAGCACATAAAAATCAGATTTCATTTCATTAGAGATCATGTTAAAAAAGAATACATGAGATTAGAATTTGTCAACACTAATTATCAAATTGCTGACATGTTCACCAAACCACTGATCAAACTAAATTCAATTACTTTAAAATTGAATTAGGCATGCTGAACTTGGAATAAGAATGGTAAAAATGACTAAGTAATTCTATGTCAACACATAAATCAATCTGTGTCAATACTTAGTAGTTGGTGTCGACACATAAGGAAAATTCTATCGACACATCAAGAATATTGTGTCGACACTTAGAATTTGGTGTCGACACATGGCTATCTTGACACTTAGATATTGGTGTCGACACATACAGTCGTCTGTGTCGACATGCAGAAATTAGCGCATACTCTTAAGGTTGTCTATGTCGACACATCACAATTGGTGTCGACACATAGTATTGTAATACCTTTAAGTTCTCTGTCGAGACTTTAGTAATCTGTGTCTACACCATCCCAATTGTATCGACACAATAAGCCAATTTCCACCTGCCTTTTGACCTTCTTTTAGAAGCATATAAATCAGTGGAAGCAAAACCCTATCGACTATGCTCTCAGAATTCTCGACACCCAACCATTTTTGTCGACAAGACCTTCATCTCTCTTCTCCTCAATCTGTAACAACACAATTTTTCAGCATGCAAAATTTCGGGTGACACGGTCTGGGATACGGGCGTGTCCCATGGCGTGTCCTGCTCGGGTGTGGAGTTGTGCCGAGATCGACAAAAGTCGTTAGACGTAAAGTGTTTGGGTTGTCACGCCCTGGATCACGGGCGTGACAGAGGGCGTGTTCCGCTCGGGTTTGGTGTCAGGTCGACGAATGATGTGTTCAATGAATTGAGCTCGATGATTTCGCAAAGGCTTTGTGGGCTGGAAAATCGTCGAACGGAAATCGTCGAATGCGCGGAATCGTCGAACGGAGATCATCGAACGCGGGCCCAATCATCGAGCGCTGGGCCAATTCGACGATCGCTGCCCGATCGTCGAACGGATATCGTCGAACGCACGGAATCGTCGAACGCGTTGTTTGACGATCGCTGGCAGGCTCGACGATCGCTGGCAAGCTCGACGATCGCTGCCTAATCGTCGAACGCAGATCGTCGAGCGCAGATCTGGGTCACGGGCATGACTTGGCTGACACAGGGCGTGTCCCGTAGCGGTGACCTATTTTGGGTATAAGGCAGGTTGAGCGCCGCTTAGCGACACGGCCTGTGACACGGGCGTGTCACAGGCCGTGTCGGACGCGAAAATCGGTTTTCCCGATTTCTCGTAGCCGTCCATTTTTCTCAGCCCAGATCTAAGGGTTGAGCTTCTTTCCTGCTTCCTTAAGGCCGAAAACAGAGACCGTATTCTCATCTTTCTAAAAGTTTAGAGAGAGAAAGGGAAAGGAAGTCAGAGAAGAAGAAGAGGGGTTGTTCGGTGGTGAAGCTTGTGAGTGTCCAGCAGTGTTCCAAAGCCAATTTTGCAGAGGAAATGCTCTTTCTAGCCAGCTAGGAACTTCATGACACCAAAGCGGTCGTCAAGGGTAACGATTTTTCTTCCTAGCCATATGAAGGCTTCCTTTTTGGCATATGTTTGTGATTCCCCCACCAAGAGGTGGCTGATTTTGGGAATCTTTGGGTGGATTCATGAAATCCCCTTTATTGGCATATAGATCCGGAATTGGAGTACGAAATAGGCATGTTGTGTGAAGCCCATCTGGACAGGTTGGTCTGGATTGGTGATGTTGAATACGAACCGGAGAAGACTCCGTGATAAACGTGTCGTCTAAGGAGTCAACGGATTATGTCTGTGACAGATAGTCGCAGGAAGTACTGGAGTGGTAGTCCAGGAAAATATCCGTGTTATGCTTGTGCTATTGCGTCGTACCTGTAAATGAGTAACAGGAAGTACTGGTGTGACCAGGAAAAGCCATTTGTGATGCTTGATGTCGTAGGTGGTACCTGTGAAGAGAGTAGAAGGAAGTACTAGTGTGCCCAGGAAAGACCCCTGACATTTGTGATATGGCGATGTCATACCTGTGAATGAGTAATAGGAATTACTGGTGTGCCAAGGAAAGACCCACTGATGTTGTAAGATGAATGGGTGTAATAAATACCCAGGCTTGAATGCCAAGAACAGGATTGGTGAGACCGACCCGCTCCTTTGATTAAGCCGCGAGTACGCCGTATTCAGTGAAGGCAAGGTGATTTGAGAAACGGGGGGTGGAGGATCCGACCTGCGTTATGTCCGTCCGACGTGTACCAAAAGGTGCGGTCTGTTGAAGTCGCTGTCGATCCCAGAATGGAAATTTGATGATATTTCCATGGATTTTGTGCATTGGTTGCCGAGATCGCAGCGAGTAAATGATTCCATTTGGGTAATTGTTTGCCGGCTAACTAAAGTGGCACATTTTCTCCCGAACAGGCGGGATGATTCGGTCGAAAGTTTGACAAAGTTATATGTTGACCAGATTGTACGGCTTCACGGTGTTCCTCGGAGCATCGTAAGTGATCGAGATGGGCGATTCACGTCAAATGACTGGAGGCTAGTTCACCGACTGTTGGGCACGAAGTTGACATTCAGTGCGGCCTTTCATCCCCAAACGGATGGCCAAACTGAACGTACCAACAGAACTATGGAGGACATGCTCAGGATGTACGCCCTCGACTTCGGAAAGAGATGGGAATATCATCTCTACATGGTGGAGTTTGCCTATAATAATAGCTACCAGGCGAGCATTGGGATGGCACCGTATGAAGCGCTCTATGGATGGAAGTGTCGTACTCCCTTGGCTTGGGTAAAAGCCAGCGAAGCTCGAGTGTATAATCAAAATGAGGTCGATGAAGCAAACTCAACCATTCAGACGATTCGAGAGAAGCTACGCATTGCTCAAGATTGACAAGCGAAGTACTACAACGCCAAGCACCGGAACGTGGAGTTCGCGGTTGGTGATTGGGTCTACTTGAAGATAAAGCCCTTCAAAGGTGTCTCCAGGATTCGACGTTTGAAAAAGTTGAGTTCAAGATATTTGGGTCCATTTGAAGTGGTTGAGCGAGTTGGAGAAGCGGCTTATCGGCTCGCTCTTTTGGCAGACTTGGATGGATTACATGATGTGTTTCACATCTCGGTGCTTCGGAAGGTCGTTAAAGATCCAGCTCAAGTGATCGCGGATGATCATGTGCTGGTGGAGTATGGGCTAACAATGAGAGTTAGACCCATTCAGATCGAGGATCGAGCCGAGAAACAGTTGCGGAACAAGACGGTCGGAATGGTGAAAGTCTGATGGGACAACTGCGGCCTTGAGGAACTTACATGGGAGCGAGAGCAAACCATGCGAGTGGAGTTTCCCGAGGTGTTTCGGTAATGAGTGGAGAGTGAAAATATGTTGCTGTAACATGAAAATTTTAATGTTATAACTGTTTAGTTGCTGGTTGCTGGTTGCCTTCCTGTGTACTAATTTCAAGGACGAAATTTCATATAGGAGGGGAGGGTTGTAACAGCCTAATTTTTTCAGCAAGCAAAATTTCGGGAGACACGTCCTGGGACACGGGCGTGTCCCAGGGCGTGTTGATGACTTCATGTTTTATACCTATTTTCAGACTCATCTGGGCTAGTTTTCACACAGTTGCACTTCACTTTTAGTTCTTTATCGTTCCTATTTCATCAAATCTTTATTTCCATAGGAAGTGCACATTTATGCCCGTGGTTGTTTATTTTGTAATTTTTATGGTTTGTACTCCCTTTTGTGATTGTCTGGAATATCTGCACAGATTAGTGATTTGTTTTTCCTATCGGTACAGGGGTCGTGTGCGTGTTCTGGGATGGTTGTGAAACAGGAATACTGCGCACGATCATGGGATATAATGGGCACGACCACTGGTCGTGCGCCCCGGATCGTGCGCACTACTCTACATTTTCCAGAATCAGCCTGGGGTAAGCGCACGACAACTGGACATATTGCGCACGACCACCGGTCGTGCGCCACTGATCGTGTGCATTGATTCCTAATTTCTGGAGTCCTGTCTGGGTAATCGCACGATCATTGGACTTAGTGCGCACGACCACTGGTTGTGCGCCACTACTCGTGCGCATTATCCCAGTTCTTCTTCCTGATTTTCCATGCCAGTGCGTACGAGCACAGGACATAGTGCGCACGACCACTGGTCGTGCACCTGTGATCGTGCGCATTGTTCATTTCTTCTTTTGTATAAATAGTGCAGGTCTCGCCCTAATTAAGGGAGGATCCGGAGCTCGACTTTTATCCGCCGTTTTCTGCCTTCTCCACCGTTCCCCTTCATCTTCCACCCTAGGGAGGTGCTCCGGGCAAGCTTTCACCGCCAAATCCAAGCCGGAGCTTCCTCTCGGCCTCCTCCATCATCCCTTGGGGTCAATTCAAGTTTCAACGCCATAGCCATCAAGCAAAGGGAAGCTTGCAACTTTCGTCCGCTATCGTGAGACGAAGAATACGGGCCATTGGAAGGTGGTGACAGCCCTTCTCTACCCCGGACGTAGTTGAGGACCGAGCTTGGACGCGGATTGACAACCCGACGATTCCAACCGTGAATCCTCAGCAAGACTTCAGATTCGGTCGATCTCTTGCCTTGTTCTTCCTTTATTGTTGTATATGTGTGTTAAAACTTCATTTATATTGATGTTGTTGCACTTTAGTTGTAAACTTTACTAGATTCATGTCTATGTGATTCTGTGTTTGTTTACGCTTTAGTTGCTTTAGGTGCGCCATATTCCATCCACCACCATCCACCCTTGCTGCACTAGCAATTGCTAGTGGCGTGCATTGTGAAGAGGTGCTCACGACCCTCATTCCGCCATTCTCACCACCTCATCCGCAAGCCTACTCGCCCATCCGCCTAGCGATTCAGTGTATAGCGGCCTGACTAGTCTTCCATCCCGCCTGGCGAAGCATCGCATAGCAGCGTTGCATATGAGTAGTTGTTAGTATTTTATTTTCTGTTTCCGCAATATCAAAGCCCCCATAGTTAGCTCCGACCTAAGGACTTCAATATCGAGTCCTCCTCGAAATTAACTCCACTTTACTGTGTTCATTGTGAGATCGATACTTGGGAAAACCCCCATTTTATATTACTTGTACTACCGGTTCACTGTCGTGATCTTAAGCATCAAGTTTTTGGTGCCGTTGCCGGGGAACACAGTCGTGTGAGTTTGTGGAGAGGGTGATAATAGATTGAAGCCCTTTTCCATTTGTGCATATAATTTTTTTTATTTATTTGCTTTTGTTATTAGAATTTTTATTTTGCTTATTACTTTTTCCCCTTTTCTGATTTTTGATTTAGATAGCAGATCCGTGCTATTTTTTATTTTAGATGTGTAGCACTTTTTCAGTAATTATTTTTGTTCATGATGGATCCGGATGCTGAGTGCCGTATCCTTGACACTTTGCGCCGATCCATCGATGCCATTGCTGTTATGAATGTCGAGCATTGCATTCGGTGTTTGTTATGTCAAGATGTGGGCCACATCTTGAAGGATTGCCCTCGTTTGTGCAAGCCTTCTCCCTCTGAGGGCGTGTGCACAACAACCTCCCGTTCGCAGAAGACTGTTGTGGACAAGCCCACCAGGGTATTGCCTGGCCCATACACTGATATAACGCACTTTGCTCATTCTTTACACGTTGAGATTACTGATGAATCTCTGGCCGCATACGGCTCTTTCATAGGTCCCTCGATCCCTTTTAACGAGCTTTCCTCGAGTGATGATGATCACTCTGGTGTTAGCCAACAAAAAGAGGAGCAGGAACTCAAGGACGCTCCTGTATGGGTCGATGAGATTGTTCCGGTCGTCGACGGGGTGGCGTCAGCGAATGATTTTGCGAGGGGGCCTGCTCATTCAGTGCTTGATTTTGAGAGCAGCCTTGCCCCTCCGCAATTTTTGTCGGATTGTGCTACTCCATTTTTGTGTGAGTCAGTTGATGATGCAGTATTTGTGGATGATTCGGTGCCTGAGGTTCCGCCGAAGTGGGATGATGATTCCTCTATCTCCGACGGAGAAGGTGGATCTTCAGAACACTTTTACGCACCCCGGTGGGATGAGGAATACCCTCTTTCCGATGCAGAGGTTTGCACCTCCTTATTGCATGAGGTCGTTCCTCTTACCACCGCAAACCTCGAGTTCTCGGATTCCCCTCGGTACGACTCGTATGATACCGACGATGATCTCTGCATGGATCCTACTGAGAGTGATATCGGGACAACTCCCCCTATTTCTGATTCTTTTAGTTATTCATCTCCTTTATTTCTTGATCCCATTTCTGTATCTGAGCCTGTGCGGGTTGAATCTTCGCAGGTTCTTCAGGAGGACTTGGAGCTTTCAGCACGAGTCATGGATGATAGCATCCTCTTTTGCGAGGAGGTTGATTCCTCCTCTGTTGAGGAAGCTCCATTCATCGCTTTCTCCTCCTGCAGACTCCCTGTAGATGATACCTTGCTAGGCAGGGATTTCTTTTGTGATAAGATGAGCGAGGACCAGTGCTCCTCCTCTTCTTATTTCTTATTTCTTCTACCTGTGTTGGGCAGGTATTACTATTTAGGTTGAGGGGTAACTGTTCTATCGCCGTATCGGTACCCATTACCGAAACGGATATTGGGACAGTTACCTGTGCATTTTTCTTTTCATAGGCCCATTAGCTAGAACATTTTCGTAGCTGAATAAGTCGTGTTGGGATGACAATAACCCCAGTACTTATCTTTCATTTTCTGCATTTTCTTTTTCATGTCTATTTAGTTTTAGTATTTCTTTGTATATTTTTGTTTTGTTTTTGCGGAGCTCACCCCTGCAGGTATTCTTGACAACATCGCATTGGCGGGGTTGTGATTCTTCGTATGGCGGGCCTGCTTCAGTTTCCACGCGTCTTCTGGTATGCTCACTAGCTGAGCATTGGGTAACCTCTTCCCTTAGCTCTGTATGATTTTAATTTCTCTATCTTATGATTTGTTGCTTAGTTTAAGTCTGGGGGAGAGATCTGTTACCTAATGCACGTACACATCTCATGTGCATACTAGAAGCTTTTATAGCTTTATTTTGATTAGTTCATTGCATCACACACCACTGCACCCACATGAGCGCGTGCTTAGCTTTTTGCGTGCTGCGAGTTAAACTCATTTCTTCGCTAGATTTGGGAAAATTATGGTGCTGGCTTAGGATTGTGAGACGGAGTAAAATGTTGGCATTGTTGTGTTTCTAGTCAACTGCTCTCGTCTCGTGTAGAAATTGGAGAAGATTTAATTTTTCTGTATGCTTTTAGTTTTATATTTTCTAATTGCGTAAATACTTTTTATTCTACTCAAAAGTTTGTGAATCCGGTGTGAATCCGACGGTAGCTTAGGGATGTGTGTAGACGGCCGTTAGTTTTGTATTGCTCGAGTCGGGAGGATGGATAGTCTTTCTCGTTGGCTAAGAACTTGCCCCAAGCTATTCTTGAAGCATGGGTATAGGTTAGTCATGCATGAGCGTGATGTAGGCAATCATTTTGGCCCGGTTGAGCTTTGTACCATTCCTAACGTCTTATCCTTGCTAGCCCTGTTTTGCCTACCCCTCCTTTTGATTCAGCTCCACCATGATTTCACCAAAGCCTCAAAGCCAATCCTAGTCGCACTCCCAAGTTGAGCTTTAGTGTTTACATTTTAATGTTGGGATGCGATGTGGTTATTTTACTTGTGATTATGTGGATGTGCTCCCATGTTATATTTGCTGAATTGTGAAATTAAAATGAAGAAAAAGAAAAAGAAAAATATTTGTAAAGAAAAAAGAAAAAGAAAAAAAAAAGTGAAAAGGAAAAGTAAAATTGAAAATCCTATTTGAGATGTGCTTATTTTTGGAGTAGGCGGTGCACACACCCATATGTTAAAAGTTAAGTTTGGGGGTTTGGTGTACCCGCATATATTTTGGTTAGCTGATGGATTCCCTTCATACTAGTTCATTTGGGTTAGGTGCATAGCCTTCTTTTTTATCCTTGTTTACATCACCGAAACCCAAGCCCCATCTCTTCACCTAAAGTCCTACTAATTCGTGTGTGAACCAAACAAGTGTCGTGGAGAGAATGCGAAAGGGCAAGCATATGGTCACCGACATTGGCGGATTCCTTTGGAGGTTATCCGGAGCCCCGATCTTCGGCAATGCTCGCCTAGCGATTAGTCTACTTTCTCCCTACGCATGACCGGATGAATCACCGTGATTCTATTTTTGAGTAATAATAAAATGTTGATACGCATTGTGAAAAGTATAAACTATTTTGTATACTTAGAAATTTCTTATATTATATTTTTACGCGCGCAAGCATACGACTTCGCATGGTACTTCGTATCGCAATTTCTTTGTTAACTAATATTTTTCCCTATCTGCTTAGATTTTGTTTGCTCGGGACGCGCAAACAGTTAAGTCTGGGGTTGTGATGAGTCCATGTTTTATACCTATTTTCGGACTCATCTGCACTAGTTTTCACACGGTTGCACTTCACTTTTAGTTCTTTATCGTTTCTATTTCATCTAATCTTTATTTCCATAGGAAGTGCACATTTATGCCCGTGGTTGTGTATTTTGTTATTTTTATAGTTTGTACTCCCTTTTGTGATTGTCTGCAATGTATGCACAGATTAGTGATTTGTTTTTCCTATCGGTACAGGGGTTTTGTGCGTGTTCCGGGATGATTTTGAAACAGGAATACTGCGCACGATCATGGGATATAATGCGCACGACCACTGGTCGTGCGCCCCGGATCGTGCGCACTACTCTACATTTTCCAGAATCAGCCTGGGGTAAGCGCACGACCACTGGACATATTGTGCACGACCACCGGTCGTGCGCCACTGATCGTGTGCATTGATTCCTCATTTCTGGAGTCCTGTCTGGGTAATCGCACGATCATTGGACTTAGTGCGCACGACCACTGGTCGTGCGCCACTACTCATGCGCATTATCCCAGTTCTTCTTCCTGATTTTCCATGCCAGTGCGCACGAGCACAGGACATAGTGCGCACGACCACTGGTCGTGCGCCTGTGATCGTGCGCATTGTTCATTTCTGCTTTTGTATAAATAGTGGAGGTCTCGCCCTAATTAAGGGAGGATCCAGAGCTCGACTTTTCTCCGTCGTTTTCCGCCTTCTCCGCCATTCCCCTTCATCTTCCACCCTAGGTAGGTGCTCCGGGCAAGCTTTCACTGCCAAATCCAAGCCGGAGCTTCCTCTCGGCCTCCTCCATCATCTCTTGGGGTCATTTCAAGTTTCAACGCCATAGCCATCAAGCAAAGGGAACCTTGCAACTTTCGTCCGCTATCGTGAGACGAAGAAGACGGGCCATTGGAAGGTGGTGACAGCCCTTCTCTACCCCGGACGCAGTTGAGGACCGAGCTTGGACGCGGATTGACAACCCGACGATTCCAACTATGAATCCTCAGCAAGACTTTGGATTCGGTCGATCTCTTGCCTTGTTCTTCCTTTATTGTTGTATATGTGTGTTAAAACTTCATTTATATTGATGTTGTTGCACTTTAGATGCAAACTTTACTAGACTCATGTCTATATGATTCTGTATTTGTTTACACTTTAGTTGCTTGAGGTGCGCCATATTCCATCCACCACCATCCACCCTTGCCGCACTAGCAATTGCTAGTGGCGTGCGTTGCGAAGAGGTGCTCACGACCATCATTCCTCCATTCTCACCACCTCATCCGCAAGCCTACTCGCCCATCCACCTAGCGATTCGGTGCATAGCGGCCCGACTAGTCTTCCATCCCGCCTGGCGAAGCATCGCATAGCGGCGTTGCATAGGAGTAGTTGTTAATATTTTATTTTCTGTTTCCGCAATATCAAAGCCCCCATAGTTAACTCCGACCTAAGGACTTCAATCTCAAGTCCTCCTCGAAATTAACTCTACCTTACTGTGTTCCTTGTGAGATCGATACTTGGGATGTAACATCCCATTTCCAACTAGACCCCTAAGAATGGTTTTAGCCATGACTAGGTCATGACAAACCCTAGGAAGCCAGAAATGGGCCAGGAGATAGGGGACAAAAAGGTGGAGACCATCATGGTCTGCAAATAGTAGAACTCTAAACAATGGCTTAGGATGACCATGGGCTACACCTTAACCCCAAGACCCTACCACAACACCCCTAATGCTTGGGAGACCCATTAGAGCCAAAAGGACCCATTAGGGTCAACCCAAGAGGCCCAGTTGACCAAGGTCAACCCTAGCCCTAAATGGGTCAAACTAGCCTACTTAGGGCCAACTGACCTACTCCTAGCCGAAAGGACCCCTCCTATGCCCTCATAACCCTAAAGTGAGGTCAAATGGTCACTAAGGACACATTGGGGTCAGCCCTAGAGGCCAGGTTGACCCAAGTCAACTCAAGCCCTAACCTGGTCAAAGTACCCTTACTAAGGGTATGTGACCTCCAAAGTACAGGGTAACTGTTGGGTACATTGGTCAAATGTACCTGATTTGAAGAAGCCTCACCTAACTCAATGATATACATCAGAATGTATTTGATGTTTGTTTGAGTTACTTGTGCAGGTTAGGTATACACTGGACTGAAGCTGAGAATTTCTAAGTCCATGTGTCGACACCCAGAGGCAAAGTGTCGACACTTGAGAAAGCTTGTGTCGACACCCAGACATGCAGTGTCGACACTTGGAGTCATTGTGTCGACACCTGGGAAGAAGAGTCGACACCAGTCAGAAAGTGTCGACACTTGGAGCTGTGTCGACACTCAGTGTAGAAGAATGCAGAAAAGCTGTGTCGACACTTAGCAGAAGTGTCGACACCTAGAAGAGCTGAGTCAACACCAGAAAGTGTCGACACTTGAAGTGAGTGTCGACACTCAGCAAAAGTCTGCAGAATCTAAGTACAAGTGTCGACACTCAACACAATGTGTCGACACTATGCAGAAGACTCAGCACTGGAAGTAAGTGTCGACACTCAACACAATGTGTCGACACTTAGCTAAAGACTCAGTATTTGAAGAATGTGTCGACACTCAGCACAATGTGTCGACACACAACCAGAAGAGTCAACACTTGAAGAAAGTGTCGACACTCAGCACAATGTGTCGACACTTAGTTAAAGACTCTACACTTGAAGAAAGTGTCGACACAAGGAGCTGTGTCGACACTTAGCAAAGAACAGAAAAGTTGTAAAATATTCTAAGTATAAGTGTCGACACTAAGGGAATGTGTCGACACTCTGCTGAAGAATCAAGAATGAAGACTTGTGTCGACACCAAGAATCAGTGTCGACACTTGACAGTTTCAACACATGAAGATGTGTCGACACAAAGGAGATGTGTCGACACTTAGAAGAATACAGATAAAGAATGAAGTATAAGTACTTGTGTCGACACTCAATTTCAGTGTCGACACATGCAGAAGAAATTGTGTCGAGACATACAAGGAATTGTGTCGACACCTTGTAGACTTGTGTCGACACTTACACAACATGTGTCGACACTTGGTCTATAAGTGTCGACACTTAAGAACAGAAAGTCTCGACACTATCTGACAGTTAGTGAGATTTCAAGAAGTGACTGGTTGACATGACAGCTGCCAATCCAGCCGGTCTACAGCAACTGTCAAAGAATTCAAAATTCTGTTATAAACCGGATCAGCCGGTTACCATAAAGGAAGCCTATATATAGGCACCCACAGTTTACAGAATAAAGTAGTTAAGTGAGGTGAAGTTGTTAAGTGGTTAAGTTGTTCACAATCATTACTTGTTGTGAGAATAATTGAAGTGGTTGATCAGATTAAATCAAGAAGTGATACATAGAGGATCAACACAAGAAGATCAGGCAGTCCAACTGCAGATCTAAGTAGTTGGAGAGAGAGAGCTCCAACCAAGGATTCAGTCTTTGGAACTAAGGCTGAGAAGAATCAATTCAGAGTCATCTGGATTTCAAGAAGCAGAGATCAAGGATCAACTGCAGAAGATTCAGACTAATTCAGTTCTACTCAAGAAGCTTTGAAGAAAGCTAAGTCAGTTTGGATCAAGCTGAGTTCTTCCAAGAACTCTTCAAGAAACTCTCAACTCCTCTCATTTTTTCTGAGTTGTAGAGTTAGCATTTGTAAATTCTATTTTAAACTTATAAGATCCATTGGATCTGAGTGATTGTAAGCCTATTTTATAAAGGCTGAGGGTAGGGCTTGGTGCCTGAGTGTAGGAGTTGAAGAACTCTGAGTGTAGGCCTTTAATTGGCTGAGTGTAGGCCTGGGTGGCTGAGTGTAGGCCTTTTGGCTGAGTGTAAGGCTTTGGGCCTGAGGTAGGAACCTAGTTTGGTTCTGAGTTAGTGGAGAAGTTTGGCCGAATCTAGTACACTGCTAGATAGGCGAAGGGGGAAAGTGGATGTACCCAAAGATTGGGGAACCACTATAAAATCTTGTGTATTCTGTGCTGTGATTGTACTGTGTTGAGAATTGCTGTGTGCTGTGATAACTTATTCAGAAATCTGTGTTATAAACTGTTGTGCTGCCAAACAAAAGTCAAAAAAGGTTTAGGTCACCTATTCACCCCCCCCCCCCTCTAGGTGTTTAGGTACCATATCTTTCAAGTGGTATCAGAGCCAGGTTACTCAAAATCAGGACTAACTGTCTGAGGAGATCCAGTTGGCAGATTCAGTATAAGTCAGGAAATAGGAAACAGTTTCAAGAAAATCAAGAACATGGGTTCTTCAGAGAATCATAAGGAGTTGGGTTCAATGAAACTACCTATATGCAGAAAAGAGATATTTGGGATCTGGAAAGAGAGGGTTAGGCTTTTTATGGAAGCCTCTGACCCTAGGATATACATCACAGTCAAAGAAGGGCCATATGTGCCCATGAAGATTTCAGTATTGGATGCAAATCAGAGGACTCCAAAGGATTTCTCTGAAATGACCAAGGATGAGATTGTCCTAGCAACCATGGACAAAAGAGCACAGAATATAATAGTTAGTGCAATTGATGATGCCACCTTCCAGAACCTTATTCACTGTAAAACTGCAAAAGAAATGTGGGACACCCTCATTGTCTATATGGAAGGTTCTGAAGAAGTAAGGCAAGATAGGAAGTCCTTGCTTAATCAAGAATATGAGAGCTTTAGGCAAGGAAGAGGAGATAGCATCACTGAATGCTACAAGAAATTTTATAGAATTGTAAATGAACTCATGTCATATGGAAGAGAGTTCACAAACTATGAGTTGAATGATAAATTCTTAAGGTCCCTCACCAAAGACTGGGACACCAAGATCTGTGCCATCAGAGAAATGGCAAAGTTGGGAGAAATTCCTCCTCCCACACTTTTTGGCAAGTTGTTATCTTATGAGATGCAATTGTCAGTGAGAAAAGAAGAAGAAAAGTCAACAAGGACTGAATACAGAGAAAAGACTGTTGCCTTTAAGTCAGATGTACCCAGAAAGAGCAAGACCAAGTCATCAACTCCTCCTCCTGAGGTAGTTGAATCAGAATCTGAAGAGTCAGAAAGTACAAAATCTACAAGCAGTGAAAGTGATGAAGACTTTGCTGCATTCACCAGACATTTTCAGAAGTTCCTTAAGAAGAAACAGTGGAGGTCTAGACCTTCATCTTCCAAAGGGAAAGAGGGTCAGTATCAGGAAAAGAAGCCTTCAAAGAAGGACAAGAAAAGGACCAAGACTAGTAAGGCAACTGGATCCAAGATAATTTGTTACTGCTGCAATAGACAGGGCCATGTTATTGCAGATTGTCCTGAAAGAAGGAAAGAATCCAGTGACAAAAAGAAAACACACTTCAAAGGAAAGAAGGAGAAGTCCTTTGTTGCAAAGAATGAGAAGACTCTTTCAGATATGTCTTCTTCAGACACTGAGACAGATGCTGAAGCCTATATTGGGCTATTTGCTGAAGAAGAAGAAGAGTTTATGCAGATCATGGAATCTATCTATGAGCAAGAAGACTGTCAAAGCCAAGGACTGATGGCTTTGACTGAAAGTACCAAAAACCTGGAGCAGCCAGGACCCAGTCAGGTACAAGGTTTAACTCAAAGTTCTGATTCCAGTTCTAGTTCAGAGTCAGATTATTCTTCATCAAGTGATGAGAATATATCTGAGTCTGAGGGAGATATTCATCAACTCCTAGATGAATATCAAGTACTATTGCAAGCCTATAAGAAAAGCAAGACCCTAGCCAAAAATTTGGCCAAGGAAATTGCTGATCTCAAGGCAGCTGCAATAGATTATGAGAAGAATTATGATCAAAAACTGAATGAAGTGGCCAGGCTGAAACACATTACTGTGATTCAGATGGGTACTATTACATTTAAGAATGATCAAATTAAGAAACTGGAGATTAATCTTCAGAAGGAGAAAGAGCTAGCAGCTAGGTATTCAAAACCTAAATCAGTGCTACCCTTGATTGATGATTTTGTTCATCATAAAGGAAAGACTGGACTGGGTTTTGTTAATCCAGCTAGGACTGTTCAGGATCAGTCCAAGTCCAAGGGCAAAGCCCCAACATTCAACAAGACTGCTGTAGTTAAGACAGCTAAGTCTGAACCTAAGCAAAGGTACAACAAATTTGAATGTTGGTGCTGTGGCAAGGTTGGCCACTTTGCTTTGGATTGTTGGCACAATGCCAGTGCCAAGTTGAGTAGCAAGTTACCTGTTGGAAAGACAGCAGGTAGCTATGTCAATTTGCAAACTAACAATCACCAAGGACCCAAGTTTACTTTGGGTTCTAAGGTTCATTAATTTGTTTTGCAGGAGAATCCAAGTGGCCATACCCCTACATGGTACTTGGATAGTGGATGTTCCAGACACATGACTGGAACTAGGGGACTACTGAAGGACTACATCCCAATCAAAAATGGTCCAAAGGTGACCTTTGGTGGTTCTGAAAAAGGAATCATCAAAGGGTTTGGTAACATTTCTTCTAACCTTGTTACCATTACTCAAGTGGCTTATGTTAAAGGTTTGAAACATAACCTCATTAGTATAAGTCAATTAAGTGATGTAGGGTATGACATCTCATTTGTTAAAAATGGTTGTCATATCAAGAGGTCAAGTGATCAAAAGATCATTTTGACAGGTTATAGGAAGAGAAATGTCTATTGTTTAGACATTATGGTTGAGAACAATAGTTCTCCAGTTTGTCTTGTAGCTGATGAGACAGTCTCTCAATGTGTCAAGTGGCACAAGAGGCTTGCTCATCTTAATTACAAGACTATTGGCAAACTCTTTAGTAAAGAGTTAGTGAGGAATGGTCCTCAAGTTAAGTGTGTCAAAGATGGCATTTGCTCAGCTTGTCAAAAGGGCAAGCAGACTAAATCCACCTTTAGAAGCATTGACAACAAGGATGCTGTGAGGTGTTTATACCTCTTGCATATGGATCTATTTGGTCCAATGCCAGTTCACAGCTTAGGTAGGAAGGTCTACACCTTTGTAGTTGTTGATGACTACTCAAGGTTTTCCTGGGTGTTCTTCTTAAAGCAGAAATCTGAAACACCTAGTGTCTTCCACAGTTTTGTTAAGCAAATTCAGAATGAATTGAACTGTACAGTGGTCAAAATTAGAAGTGACCATGGTACAGAGTTTCAATCTGAAAGCATGACAAAATTATGTGAAGACTATGGGATATTTCAAGAATTCTCTTCACCTAGAACACCTCAGCAAAATGGCATTGCTGAAAGGAAAAATAGAACCTTGATAGAGGCTGGTAGAACCCTATTAAGTGATTCATCACTGCCAGAATATTTCTGGGCTGAAGCAGTAAACACTGCATGCCATGTGATAAATAGGGCTACCATCACTAAAAGGTTAAACAAGACCCCCTATGAAGTAGTGAAAGGCAGGAAACCAAATCTATCCTATTTTAGGATTTTTGGTTGTAAATGCTTCATACTTAACAATGGGAAGTCTTACTTAACTAAGTTTGCTGCCAAATCCCAAGAGGGAGTGTTTGTTGGGTACAGCAGTAATAGTAAGGCTTATAGAGTCTACAACTTGACTACACAAGTTGTAGAGGAATCTGTGCATGTAGTTTTTGATGAGTCACAACTAATTAACAATGAGTTGTCTAGTAGTGTGTGCAGCCCCTCAGGTCTTATTAAGAAGATGGACAAGCTAACCATGGAAGATGTACCTGCTGCAAGACAGCAAGTAGAAGAAGATGGCTTATGTCCAGGGGGAGAACTACATGTACCAGGAGCTGAAGAAGTTCAAGGAACTCAGCATGATGAAGATGCTGAAGAAGTACAACCAGAAGTAAGGATGCCTCCAGCCAACAGGCATCTAAGAGATCATCCAGTGGAGCTGATCATTGGAGATCCAAGACAAGGTGTTCAGACAAGGAGCAGAAATCAGAATGCTGCAGTATATTCAAGTTTTCTGTCTCAAATAGAACCAAAGAAATTTGAAGAAGCAATACAAGATCCACAGTGGACTGAAGCTATGCAGGAAGAGCTAAACCAGTTCAAGAGGTGCAAGGTTTGGGACTTAGTTCCTAAGCCTAAAGATCACAATGTGATAGGAACAAAGTGGATCTACAGAAACAAGTTAGATGAACAAGGAGTCATCATTAAGAATAAGGCAAGACTGGTTGCAAAAGGATATAGGCAAGAAGAAGGTATTGATTTTGATCAAACCTTTGCTCCAGTAGCCAGACTGGAAGCCATCAGGATGTTCTTGGCCTATGCAACCTACCAAGGATTCAAAGTATACCAAATGGATGTGAAGTCAGCATTCCTTAATGGTAATTTAAAAGAAGAAGTATATGTGGAGCAGCCTTCAGGTTTTGTTGATCCTACTCTTCCACATTATGTCTATAGACTTAGGAAAGCATTGTATGGGTTAAAGCAAGCTCCTAGAGCTTGGTATGAAACCCTATCTAGTTTCCTCATTGAGAACAAGTTCACAAGGGGGAAAATAGATAAGACTCTATTCCTTAGGGAATCTAGAGGCAAAGTAATACTTGTCCAAATATATGTAGATGACATTATATTTGGGTCTACTGAAAGTAGCCTTTGCAAAAAGTTTGCAAAGCTTATGCAGAGTCAATTTGAAATGAGTAGTATGGGAGAGCTGAAGTTTTTCTTGGGTCTCCAAGTTAAACAGACTGAAAGTGGATTATCCATATGTCAGTCTAAGTTCACCCTAGAACTCATAAGGAAATATGGTATGGATTCCTCCAGTACCATGAAGACTCCTATGGGGTCAAGTATGTCTCTAAGCAAGGATGATGCAGGGAAACCTGTGGATGAAACCTTGTATAGAGGGATAGTTGGCTCCCTACTTTACTTGACTGCAAGTAGACCTGACATTATGTATGCTACATGTGTTTGTGCCAGGTATCAAGCCTGCCCTAAAGAGTCTCACTTGACTGCAGTCAAGAGAATCTTGAGATATCTAAAGGGCACACCTTATCTAGGCCTCTGGTACCCTAGGAATGGAGATTTTGATCTAACAGGTTATTCAGATGCAGACTTTGCAGGATGCAAAGAAGATAGAAAGAGCACTACTGGATCCTGTCAATTCCTAGGTGGAAGACTCATTTCATGGAGTAGTAAGAAGCAAACCAGTGTGGCCATCTCCACAGCTGAGTCAGAATATGTAGCTGCAGGAAGTTGCTGTGCTCAACTTCTGTGGATTCAACATCAGCTAGAAGACTATGGATGTCAGGTAAGTAGAACTCCACTTTATTGTGATTCTACTAGTGCTATTTCCATAGCTAATAATCCTGTATCACATAGTAGAACTAAACATATTGAGATTAAATATCACTTTCTTAGGGAGCATGTAGAAAGAAATGATATTGCACTTGAATATGTTAAAACAGATAATCAGATAGCTGATATGTTCACTAAGCCCTTAGAAGAAGCTAAGTTTAATAGGTTCAAAATTGAACTAGGTATGATAAACTTAGACTAAGTATACAGAACAAAAATTGGCTAAGTAAAAAGGTGTCGACACATAGACAAGTCTATGTCGACACAGAATAGTAAGTGTCGACACTTCAGGAAAATGGTGTCGACACATCTAGGAAGTTAGTGTCGACACTTCAGAATGTTAGTGTCGACACATGTCGAGTAGGTGTCGACACATCCAATAAAGTGTCGACACTTAAGTTTTACTCAGAATTTTTCTAAGTAAAGTCTCGACACATGTCGAGTATAGTGGTGTCGACACTTAACCAAGTGTCGACACATAAAATCTGTTGACTAAATTTGTGTCGACACATGTGTGTCGAGACATTATAAGTCAGTGTCGACACTTATTGACAGTGTCGACACATCATTAGAAATTCATCCCGCCTGTTCGTCTTCAAACAAGAAAGGTATAAATAGGGTTCTGTTTGTGTTTGTCGACACGCTTTCAAAATTTCGAGACCTAAACTCTTGTGTCGACATTTCTCTCATCTCAAGACTAAATCTTCAAACCCTAATGGCTCCCAAGCTGGAAGAGAACGTCAACGAGGGCTATGAGCTCGTGCGAGGCGCCTTCGACGACAGTGATCAGGAATTCAAATCAGTGATAACCCTAATTGCCAATTCAGGATTGGAGTTCTTGGTTTCAGAACCAACGAAAATCTGGAAGAAGGAAGTCATTGAATTCCTTTCTGGTGCGTCCATAGATGACTCAGGCTTCAGGATTAAGTCAAGGGTGCATGGCACCAAGTCAAACTATCACCCAAATCTTTAAGAAAGGTACTTCAGCTACCTAAGATTCAAGAAGAAGAGGAAGTAACTGCTTCTAAGACCAGGGAAGCTCTTACTTGGTGTGGACTGGATCCAAAGATGAAAGTGGGATCAGTCTTCAACAGGAAGGGGATGAACAATCAAGGCAAATTCCTGTCTGAAGTTGTAGGCAAGGTTCTTCTAAGCAAACCAGGAGGGCATGACAGGGTGTCAGCCTCTATGTTTAATATCATGACCAGAATCATCTTCACTCTGAAGACAGATTGGTCAATGGTGGTTTATGAGAAAGTAAAGGAAAGCCTGAAAAAGCCCAATTTGGGCAGGATAATAAGTCTCTACCTGGCTGGATCAATTCCAGAGGTAATGAGCTCTGCTGCAGGATCTAAGATCAATCATATGAGGAGAATGGACTCCAGGATATTCTCTAGATGGGAAAGGGTGCTGGTGTCAAAGGAATTGACCACCCCTGAGAAACAAGCTTCTAAGAGAGACTCTCCTCCCAGGAAGAAGAGGAAGACTGCTGCTGTGCCTCAAGAGTCCTCAAGCAGCTCAGGCAGTGAAGAACATGTGGTCTTCACTCCTGACAGTCCAGTAGATGTGACTGCAGAAAAGTCACCTGCTCCTCAGGAGCCAGCTGATATCCAGGGGGAGCCTCCAGCTGTAGAACATCCATCTACACTGGATAGTGAGCAGGCTACTCTCATCATCCAAGAGGTACTTTCTGACCTTAATACATTAGATTTTTCTGTAATAGATTCTGAATTGTCTGATGTCCATCAGCAAAATCAGCCAGCAAACCAAGAACCAGATGTTGTTCTTCCAGACACATCTGTTGTGATACCTGATACAGTGGTTGAAGAAACCAGAACATCTCCTGCACAGTCTCCAGCAGAATATACAATGGAAGATCTCTTTTTGAACTTAGATCAAGAAGATTTTGATATGGACAAGAATGCTGCTGATGCAGTAAAGGATGCTGCTGCTGAGGGGGAAACTTTGGAAATTCAAGAAGAGCCTATAAGGCTAAGATACTGAGAAGGCACAAGATGTGCATACTGAAAAACAATCCAGCCCTAAGGATAGGGTGGATATAGCCAGTACATCTGAGTCTGAAGATGATGAAGCTGAGCAAGCTCAGAAAAAGAAGTTCTTTGTTTTCAAAAGGAGAAGCCAGAGCTACAAGAAGGCTCTCCAAACTGTTGCTCAACACTCACTGGTCCAACAAGCTCCATCCACTGATTATAGTGCTCTACTACTTGCAATGCAAATCAAGATGGATGAACAAAGGAAAGCCTTAGAAACTTATGTTGATGAAGGGCACAAAGCACTACAATCTGATCTGGGCCAGGAAATCAAGTCCATAAGGTTTGAAATGAACCTTAATAAAAGGGAAATGACTGACTGTTTTACCAAGGGTGCTAATGCTGTGGTATATCTGGCTACACATCAAGAAACAATTAAAGAGAAAGTGGATGATATAGCACTCAAGCAAGGCTATGTGCTGGAGAATCAGTTAAGGATGAATGATAATCTGACTGCATCTCACAATGCAATAGTCACAGAACTCAAGAATAAGTCAGATGAACCTTCAACCTCCACTGCTGCTGCCAAGGCTGATTTTGATAAGATATTTCAAGCAGAGATTGCTGCTGTACAGACTGCAATAAAAGACTCACAGAAGGTCATTTCAGAACAGCTTACAAAGCTTAGACCTTTCTTTAAAGAGGGCATAAGGTATTTGGATAGCCAAATCAGATTTCAGAAAGATGATGTGAGAGATCATGTAGCACAAGAAGTCATAAAGGGGGAGAGAGTGTTAGTCAAAGCCAGTTCTGAGCATGCAAAATGGATTTCAAATTCTATAAGGGCTACACTTGGATATCCTCCCCTGTGTGATGACAATGAAGTAGGTGAATCTGGCATTCAAGGAGCATACCTTGGAGGTGAGCAACAAGCAGTGGCTGATGTAATCTATCCACCTCCAGACTTTGAAAAGATTCATGCAGATATTAGCACAATGTATAGTCCACCTGCTGGCAAGCCTAATATTATTTTGGAAAAGGTTGTTCAACCTATCACAGCTACAATGCAAGAGGCTTTGGACAAAGAAGAAGAAACTAGGCTGTCAAAGAAGAAGTTTAGGGAAATTGCTGAACAAAAGCCAGATTTTGAACAATGGAGCCCTACTTCTAGAAACATAATTCTCACAGCCTGGAAAGCTGCCAAGGACAATGCCCATGAGAGGAACAAGTGGTTCTCAGAGGCTAAATGGAGAAAGCATGAGAGTAGGCAAGAAGCAATTGTCCAATTTAGAAGGAAGGCTAAGTTAGGAAAGCTACCTCCAACAGCTGTGGAGCCTAGCAAGTACTTTCCTAAGCCCTATCATTATTTTGAAAGACAAAAGATCAAGGCTGAGGAACAGAAGAAGAAGGACTCTAAAGGGAAGAAGACTGCTGAAGCTGAGCCTGCTGCTGCTGCTGCTGTGAAAGCTCAAGTTAAAGCTGGAAAAGGCATTGTTATTAAAGAACCTGATCAGCACTAGATTAGGAATTAACTTGATGCTTGTTGTAATCTGTTGAGTGAAAAACATTGTAATACTTCATTGAAAATGTATAAGGAACATTATTGGAACAGTATATTAAATATAGTATGAATGTTCTGAAATATGTGTGTTTCTTAATTGTTCTGCAATGTTTTAATAAGTATATATGTGTGCTTTATTACATGTTCAAGTTTACCCTGTTGTCATTTATATGCTTTACATCATTTTGTAATTTTTAATTATGAGTGGTGTATATCATTGACTAAGGGTTATGACTTCTCCAAATAGGGGGAGATTGTTGGGTACATTGGTCAAATGTACCTGATTTGAAGAAGCCTCACCTAACTCAATGATATACATCAGAATGTATTTGATGTTTGTTTGAGTTACTTGTGCAGGTTAGGTATACACTGGACTGAAGCTGAGAATTTCTAAGTCCATGTGTCGACACCCAGAGGCAAAGTGTCGACACTTGAGAAAGCTTGTGTCGACACCCAGACATGCAGTGTCGACACTTGGAGTCATTGTGTCGACACCTGGGAAGAAGAGTCGACACCAGTCAGAAAGTGTCGACACTTGGAGCTGTGTCGACACTCAGTGTAGAAGAATGCAGAAAAGCTGTGTCGACACTTAGCAGAAGTGTCGACACCTAGAAGAGCTGAGTCAACACCAGAAAGTGTCGACACTTGAAGTGAGTGTCGACACTCAGCAAAAGTCTGCAGAATCTAAGTACAAGTGTCGACACTCAACACAATGTGTCGACACTATGCAGAAGACTCAGCACTGGAAGTAAGTGTCGACACTCAACACAATGTGTCGACACTTAGCTAAAGACTCAGTATTTGAAGAATGTGTCGACACTCAGCACAATGTGTCGACACACAACCAGAAGAGTCAACACTTGAAGAAAGTGTCGACACTCAGCACAATGTGTCGACACTTAGTTAAAGACTCTACACTTGAAGAAAGTGTCGACACAAGGAGCTGTGTCGACACTTAGCAAAGAACAGAAAAGTTGTAAAATATTCTAAGTATAAGTGTCGACACTAAGGGAATGTGTCGACACTCTGCTGAAGAATCAAGAATGAAGACTTGTGTCGACACCAAGAATCAGTGTCGACACTTGACAGTTTCAACACATGAAGATGTGTCGACACAAAGGAGATGTGTCGACACTTAGAAGAATACAGATAAAGAATGAAGTATAAGTACTTGTGTCGACACTCAATTTCAGTGTCGACACATGCAGAAGAAATTGTGTCGAGACATACAAGGAATTGTGTCGACACCTTGTAGACTTGTGTCGACACTTACACAACATGTGTCGACACTTGGTCTATAAGTGTCGACACTTAAGAACAGAAAGTCTCGACACTATCTGACAGTTAGTGAGATTTCAAGAAGTGACTGGTTGACATGACAGCCGCCAATCCAGCCGGTCTACAGCAACTGTCAAAGAATTCAAAATTCTGTTATAAACCGGATCAGCCGGTTACCATAAAGGAAGCCTATATATAGGCACCCACAGTTTACAGAATAAAGTAGTTAAGTGAGGTGAAGTTGTTAAGTGGTTAAGTTGTTCACAATCATTACTTGTTGTGAGAATAATTGAAGTGGTTGATCAGATTAAATCAAGAAGTGATACATAGAGGATCAACACAAGAAGATCAGGCAGTCCAACTGCAGATCAAAGTAGTTGGAGAGAGAGAGCTCCAACCAAGGTTTCAGTCTTTGGAACTAAGGCTGAGAAGATCAATTCAGAGTCATCTGGATTTCAAGAAGCAGAGATCAAGGATCAACTGCAGAAGATTCAGACTAATTCAGTTCTACTCAAGAAGCTTTGAAGAAAGCTAAGTCAGTTTGGATCAAGCTGAGTTCTTCCAAGAACTCTTCAAGAAACTCTCAACTCCTCTCATTCTTTCTGAGTTGTAGAGTTAGCATTTGTAAATTCTATTTTAAACTTGTAAGATCCATTGGATCTGAGTGATTGTAAGCCTATTTTATAAAGGCTGAGGGTAGGGCTTGGTGCCTGAGTGTAGGAGTTGAAGAACTCTGAGTGTAGGCCTTTAATTGGCTGAGTGTAGGCCTGGGTGGCTGAGTGTAGGCCTTTTGGCTGAGTGTAAGGCCTTGGGCCTGAGGTAGGAACCTAGTTTGGTTCTGAGTTAGAGGAGAAGTTTGGCCGAATCTAGTACACTGCTAGATAGGCGAAGGGGGAAAGTGGATGTACCCAAAGATTGGGGAACCACTATAAAATCTTGTGTATTCTGTGCTGTGATTGTACTGTGTTGAGAATTGCTGTGTGCTGTGATAACTTATTCAGAAATCTGTGTTATAAACTGTTGTGCTGCCAAACAAAAGTCAAAAAAGGTTTAGGTCACCTATTCACCCCCCCCCCTCTAGGTGTTTAGGTACCATATCTTTCAGTAACCCTACATAACCCTACCTAGACCCTAAGGGAAGCCAATGGGTCACCCAGGACCCAATGGGGTCAACCTAGATGGTCAAATTGACCAGGTCAACCCTCATTTGGGTCAGGTCAAACTTAGCCCAAAAAGGGCTATCCTAAGCCCAAGCAACTTCTCCCTTAGGCTAAACCCATTCCCATGACCATCATAATCAAGTGGGCTGCATTTAGTTGGTGAGGCTGACTAGTCAACCAGAGGTGACTAGGAGAGAGAAAGGAGCTCCTCTCCATGATAATGGAGGAGAGAGAAAATGAGGAAGAAGAAGGGGAAAGTGAGAGGCCGGCCAAGGGAGACTAACAGCCACCAATTAAGGCTGCAATCAACTCCTCTAGGAGAGAGGAGTTGATTCCAGCCGTTTCCCGGCCACCAAGGGGTGGGTTCAGCCCCCCTCCACACAACCCGAGCCACACCTTTAATGGTGTTAATGGCCATTGAAGAACCAGCCTCCCCTCTCCCCCATTTGCCATTTAAACACCTTCAGGGAGCCGAGGGGATCATTTTAGAGCATTTACCTGGAGGAGACGAGCCATTCCACTGTGCAGTTGCAGAAGCCGAGCGCCGCCGCCGTCGTCAATGGCATCCCGCCGCTCCTCTCGCATCCAGGCCGCCAGGAAGGTCCTCCTCCTCTCCTTAACCCGCGGGTAGATCTTAGGATTAATTAGGTTTGAGTTTCGGGCTCAATTGAGCCCGATCCAATCCGGGATTTTTCCTGGTTTCGGCAAGAAAACCTCTTGTTATATCCGCCGGAAAACGCCTCTCCGGCGGCGGAGCCGCCGCCTGGCGATAGCCACCACCTCAACGGAGGTGTTGGTGGCGGTGGCCGGCCGGGGAAGGGGCTGGATCGCCGGCGGCAGGGCTTGGAAATCGCTCCAGGCGGGACGAATCTCAGTCGTCGGCTCAATGAAGACGATGACCAGATGCCGTTGATCCTTGCGCCAAGATTCGTGCTGCATCAGTATTAAACTATAGGAAATTAATGTTATTTATTTCATTCTGTCACATTTTTGACATTTAATGTTTTAAATTTTTAAAAATAGTTAGAGGCTCTGTATGAGAAAATGATCAACACATGATTTGTAGCCCTTCCTGTCTACTTTATGTTAAAATTGGTTTGAACCCATTTAGGCTTCTGGTTTGACCAGGGCACCCATTTTAGTGGGACATACCCTTAGGGCTAGGCAGTCATTAAATTGAGTGCCCACTCTTCACCCCTAGCCCAAATTAGCTGAAATTTTGGCAGAGAGTCTATCTTAGATATACCTAGGGCCTCTTCAAAAATGGGAATTTTTGGAGAAAATATTTCTATTGTTTTTGTAAATATTTAATAATTATTAGATAAATTAAATAGGTGCCCTAAACACCTCCAAACCCTCGCAAATCTTGGTGAGTGGTCCCTGGGTTCCAATTAGGTATCTGTATAAAATTTCATTCAATTTGGATGTGTTTTGAATAGGTTTTGTCCCAACCCTAGCTATACCTCAAAAAGGGCATTTTGGTCAAAAGTTGCACTTTTGATTTTGAGTGACCAAATCACCTCAACAGAGGCTGAAATTTGGGCCACTGACTTGTTAGGGCACTCATCACCTCCCCATGGGATATGGGATAGGGAGGAATAGATTTTCCCTAAGTTCCTAGGTCAAAACCTAAGGAGGGACCTTTTGGCCTTGTGAAGGGTATGAGTCCTAAACACCTTGGATGAACTTCAATTTTTGCAAGGATGTTCCTAGGACATATATAGCCCTCTGTTAAAAATATTAGCTAACTTTGAAAATGGTAGAGCCCCCAAAACTCTAACCCTAGCTTAGGACCTAAAACTTGTAGTGTAGGTTTAGGTTAGCTAAACATCTTGAACCTTAACCAAATTTGGGTAGTGAAGGGGCTAGGGTATTTTGAGCCTCTGAAAATTTACTTGAGGAATTTTGGACAATGGTTATAGCACTTCATTTGTAATCCATAGTAATGCCCTAATAATTATTTTGGCTATTGTGGTCTCACTGCCCATAGAGAGGGTATGAAACATGAGCAGAGTTGGTTTTAGGTTATAATAAGCTTGTATGAATTTTGTTAGAATTCTTGGGTATCTATTTAGGGCATCTACTTCACAAGTGCTTTATTTTGATTACATATTAATAATTCTTGTCAGAGGCCATTACTTACTGAAAAATCATGAAACTTCCTGCATAGTGTGTTTAGCTCAATGTTATCATATGGAAATTTTTGTGGAATTATTTGATGACTGATTAGCATACTTTGTTCATTAACCCTTAAATTAGAGAGTTCATAAGAAAATCAAATATAGCTTTATTTCAAAATGATAAATTATGAAACTTTTTCTAGGGTACTTGAAGTCCATCACAATCATCCCTGAATTTTCTGTGAATTTTTGGAGGTGTTATTACTATAGAATCTTTTAATATGACTTTTTATGGGGCATCTTTGAAATTAAATTTAAAGGCCTAAACCTTGCTGAAAAATTGGGAGACTTAGGATTTAGAGTTGATTAGGCATTTTGTAATTATCATAAATTTAGTGGAATAATATCTTGTCTGATTATGGTACTTCATGTTCAAACCTGGGCCTTTTGGGACATTAGAATAAATAAAATAATTATCAGACAAATTAGGAAAATCATGAATTTTTGGATTTATGCTTCAAATGTCCTTTTAGACCTCTAATAATTATCATAAGGGAACTGGATGAGTATTTCATGTACTTCCCTTTTTACGGGTCATGTAGCTTAAGTGGTCTGCATATAGCAAAACTGCAGGATTTCATTTGGATGTAAATTAGGGCAAGTATGATGAGTCCTGATGGTTTGGACAAGTGGAATGGGATGCGTCTTTGGAAGATGAGTGAGTAAGGTGTGGTTCTGTCTAGGGTTATAGGCGTTCGGGTCCGACGAAAGATCGTCCTACCCAAGGAGAGTTGGGGTCAAGTTACCATAGGATTAGCATATCGAAATATGAGAAAATAAAGGGTAAGGGAATCAACCAATAATAAATAAGTACCTTGCGAAAGGGAACGCTGGGCGTAATCCCAACATAGTTCCTAGTGCCCCTTGAGAGCCCTTCACAGGGAATACCGGGGGCAGTCCTGGGTTAACGTAAACTGTTTAACAAGCTGAAAAGAGTAACTTAGTAATTAGGGTTGCACATTCCACAACACTGATGGCACCAGAGGTTGGATAGGAGCTTCGGCTCGGATGGTTAAAAGGCGGACTTTGGGTCCGGGGAGCTTCGGCTCGATTGCTTGAGTCGGACGTGTTGGTCCGGGGAGCTTCGGCTCGAGTCTTGATTACACTAATTTGCATGTGCATAACAGGAAAGGAAATTAAGGTGGTGGGTCTTCGGTATTGGAGGGTCGATGCACCGACGCCAATACGTTGACTCGGCAAGTGTGGTTAGCACTTCGCCAACAGAAGTCCGGTGCGCCAGCCGGCAAGAGTACGCAGGAGTCCGCTTCGTGCACCAAGCGTTGAGGCGTACGATAGGTCTGACCGGTAGTGCTTTACTGGTTTAGAGGTGGGCGAGGCCCAACCCACCGCTTCCGTCTGCCACTACGGAGGTATCCTGGGAGGTTACGGCTCCAGAAAGGGGGAACTAAAGGTCTGTGTGCACAGAGTCGGGTGTGTGCGTTGCACTTGCATGTCCATCATACCCACTTGCATGTCATAGCATAATCGTTACCTTAAACCTTGACACCTAAAGTATAAGTGGAATGGGACGCTTATACTTTAGGACTTGCAAAACGACCCCTTAATCTATAAGCTTGTGTGGGCAAGTTTATAAATTAAGGTTAATTTTGATATATTTAGTTACTGCTGTTTGACCACCGACACCCCAACGTATAAATCGGTATGGGACTTTTTATACGATGGGAGCCTTGCAAAAGACCCCTTGGCTTATGTGTTTTTCCACATAAGTGAAGGTTACATTTCAGATTACAGCTTATTGTCTTTATATGCTATAGAACTTGCTAGAATAGGACCGCTGCCATCTGCTTTTGATATTCTCCACCTTCAAGTCCTCCCCTTTCTTCCTCTCCGCTCGGTGCCTAGGAGCCGTGGGGGAAGGGGTGGGGGATGATAGGACTTAGTCTTTTAGACTAACGGTTTTCGAACCGCATCATTTAGGGGATCGCGGAGACCAGCATGGAGGAGCAGCCCCAGAGACCGGTGCGCTTGGAGGTGGGGCAGTCTAGCTCCGGAGTTCACACAGCCGGGACCGTGAGTCTCGACCCTGAGCAGTTTTCTACTTTTGTTTCTGCATGAGAGATCTTGTAGTGAGGATTTGATGTACCGGGCATAAGCCCGTTTTGCTACTCTGATGTTATTTTCTGTGGACACTCCCTTTGTGGAGTTATATTTATTATGTCATGTGATCCTCTGTGGACAGATAGTTTACATTTACTTCACTATTATGCTACTTTTCTGTGATCGAATTGGCCGGCAGAATCGGCGCTTTATGGTGATGACCCTTCAGGGCGTGAAGGAGTCACCGCAAAACGGCTGTTCTGGGCCTAAGACCCCGGTGTCGAAAAGGAAAAAAAAAGGGGGTCTTACAAGTGGTATCAGAGGTTTACAAGTGGTATCAAAGCAGACCTCGATCGAAAAGTAGCCGTCCACAATCCTGGGTCACCCCCGCGCGGGTTTAGTTTGAGGACAAACTAAGCAGCGGAAGCAGTGGTGTGCCCATATGGGGGGGAATCACATGTAAATTGTCCACTTTCATTAGGCATTGAGTCGATTACCTACTAATGTAGTTCGTTTTGCAGCCCCCAGCTCAGCCCACCCCACAAGGTGGAGCTCAGCAGACTCCAGACATTGCACCACCTCCCATGGTCCCCACAACTTTCCTCCAGTCAGACATGGGGCAGACCCTTACAGCTATCCTTGAGGCCTTCCGGGGTCAGCAAGCTCCAGCCCAGCAGCCAAACCCAGGGGCCAACTGGATGAGCACCTTCCGAGGACTCTCTCCCCCATCATACTTAGGGACAGAGTCGGCAGTACGGACAGAGGAGTGGCTGGATGTTATGTACGAGATGTTGACTGGGATACGATGCCCTTGGGAGGAGAGGGTGTCCCTAGTGGTATCTTGCTTGGAGTCACATGCTAAGCGGTGGTGGAAGACGCTGTTGGACACGACTTTTGCTGATAGGGAGATTGCAGAAATCACTTGGGAAGAATTCAGGGCCACGCTGCTGGAGCACTTTGTTCCTCAGTCGGCCAGGGATGAGTTGGAGGAGCGGTTCTTGCAGCTGAGGCAGGGCACCAGGACAGTGGTGGAGTACCACCGAGAGTTCGATCATTTGGCCCGATATGCGGGCTCCTATCAGCTGGACGAAGCAGGTTACGTCAAGAGGTTTTATAAGGGCCTAAAAGAGGAGTTGAGGGAGGCCTTGCTTTTTGTCTCTGACGGGCCCATCTCCCGGATTTTGGAGATGGCGAAGAGGATTGAGGCCGACTGTCACACCACTCGGGGCCGGAAACAGCAAGCGGAGGACCAGGGCCGGAGGGCCCGAAATGATCAGCGGCGAAGCACCATACCAGATGGAAGGAGGGCAGAGGAGCAGCCTTGTCAGGAGTTGAGGCAGGAGCCGAGAGAGCAGGTGGTTTTGGCCCCTCAACCTCTCCGGATCCAGGAGATGCAGAGACCCCGGGGTATGGCGTATCCCCCGCCGGAGTGCTTCCATTGTCACCAGGTGGGACATCTCCGGAGAGACTGCCCTATGAGGGGGGCACCACCTCCAGCACCACGGGGTGGCCCACCGGCCCAGCATTTCGGAGGCCGAGGACGCGGCTGAGGACGTGGTTACCAGGGAGGCGACCGGAGGCAGAATGGGGAGCAGATTTACGCTTTGGACTTAGCACAGCCCCGGAACCCGGACAGGGTTATTGCAGGTATGAGAGTAATCTTAATTTTGGATTCATTCATTACTCATATTAAGTGTTAATAGAACTACTAAACGACCTAGGTTAGAAAACCTTACACCAGAGTTTCTTTCAAACTGATTTAGGAATGGTGATGGTGTGCGGCAAGCCTGCCCATACCCTGTTCGACACGGGGGCATCGCACAACTTTGTGTCGGAGGATTTCGTCAAGGACCTGGATCAGATTCGTTGTTATACGGGACTACCCAGGAGGGTGCGCCTCCCCAATGGGATGGAGATCCAGTCCACAGAAAAGTGCCTCCTAGAGGTTACCATAGACGGGTTGACACTCGAGGCCCCGGCGACGATCCTGAGGATGCCGGACTTCGATCTCGTCTTGGGCATGACATGGCTTGTCTGGAACCATGCCCAGATTGATTGCCCAGCAAGGAGGGTCGTGCTAAGCCACGGCGATACTTATGCGACATTCGAAGGTACTACACCGGTCTCTCGTCGCCTGCTTTCATCTATTCAGGCCGTTAAGGCTCATATGCAAGGGGACGAGGTATATCAAGTATTATTCGAGATGACGGAGGAGAAGGACCTGATTGCTAACATTCCGGTGGTTCGTGACTACGCCGATATTTTTCCGGATAAGCTGCCAGGACTACCTCCGCATAGGGAGAAGGACTTCCAGATTCAGTTGGTACCAGGGGCTAAGCTGGTATCCAAGGCCCCTTATCGGATGGCCCCAAAGGAGTTGGCGGAGTTTCGGACACAGTTGCAGGAGCTGGTGGAAGCAGGATTTGTTAGGCCGAGCTCCTCATCATGGGGAGCTCCTGTCCTATTCGTGAAGAAGAAGGACGGCACTTTACGCCTGTGCATCGACTATCGAGCACTAAATAGGCTGACCGTACGAAATACCTATCCGCTCCCCAGGATAGACGAGTTGTTCGATCAGCTGGAGGGAGCCCATTATTTTTCGAAGCTGGACTTGAGGTCAGGCTACTACCAGCTGCGGATCCAGGAGGAGGATATTCCGAAGACGGCCTTTAGTAGCCGATATGGATTGTATGAGTTCATCGTGATGCCCTTCGGGCTCACGAATGCTCCGTCGGTGTTCATGAGCCTCATGAACCGGGTCTTCGAGGCTTATTTGGATGTGTTCGTCATAGTGTTCATAGACGACATCCTTATCTATTCTAAGACGGAGGAGGAGCACACACGACATCTGGCACTGACCTTGGAGAGACTGCGGGAGCATCGCCTTTATGCGAAGTTCAGTAAGTGTCAGTTCTGGCTGAAGGAGGTGGCTTTCTTAGGCCACATTATCAGCGGAGCCGGGCTGGCAGTGGACCCGACAAAGATTCAAGCTATTTCGGAGTGGCCGCAGCTGAAAACAGCCACTGACGTACGGAGTTTTCTAGGACTTGCCGGTTACTACCGGAAGTTCGTGGAGGGATTCTCTCGAATCGCCCTCCCGCTCACATCCTTGACGAAGAAGGAGGCACCGTCCGTGTGGACCCCGCAGTGCCAGACAGCTTTCCAGGAGCTGAAGGATCGGCTGACCTCGGCTCCCATTCTTACTCTCCCCTCGGGGAGGGAGGGATTTCAGGTCTACACCGACGCATCATATTAGGGGATGGGAGCAGTACTGATGCAGAACGGACACGTCATAGCTTATGCTTCCCGCCAGCTGAAGACCCATGAGAAGAACTACCCAGTGCACGACCTGGAGATGGGAGCAGTTGTATTCGCACTAAAAATATGGCGGCACTACCTTTATGGAGTCCACTGTGACATATACTCCGATCATAAGAACCTTAAGTATGTGGACACGCAGAAGGAACTAAACATCAGGCAGAGGCGGTGGGTGGAGTTCCTTTCTGACTATCAGTATGAGATGCATTACCACCCGGGGAAGGCGAACGTGGTAGCGGATGCACTGAGTAGGAGAGCTGCCACAGCAGGAGCAGAGCCTCAGTTGATGTCTATGGAGCTGCTGCAGAGACTAGAGGACATGCACATTACTCTGGTATCGTCTGATGATCCTGAGCTCTATGAGGAGTACTTGGCCGCGATGGGCGCTACCGACGACATCAGAGACCGGGTCAGAGAGGGACAGAGGTAGGATGCCAAGTTGGAACCCACCTTCCAAGCTCTGGAGGCAGGCACTGCAGGAGACTACACACTGAGGGACGACCTGGTGTGCTTCAGAGGACGGGTGTACATACCGGAGGGAGGCCAGATCCGGGAGGATATTATGACGGAGGCGCACTGCAGCCGGTATTCTGTACACCCGGGGATCACAAAGATGACGGCTGATTTGAAGAAGACGATGTACTGGCCGGGCATGAAGAAGGATGTCTCACACTTCGTGACCCATTGTGAGGCATGTCAGCTAGTGAAGGCGGAGTGCAGGAACCCCGCAGGATTATTGCAGCCACTCCCGGTGCCGGAGTGGAAGTTTGATGACATAGCCATGGACTTCATACATGGGTTTCCCCGGTCTCGGACAGGGAATGACTCGATCTGGGTAATCGTTGATCGGTTGACCAAGGTGGCTCGATTTATACCGATCAGGAAGGATGATTCAGTAGGAGTACTGGTGCGGAAGTTTGTGGAACAGTTCATTCGTTATCATGGCGTGCCCAGGACGATAGTGTCGGATCGGGATGGCCGGTTCACCTCCAGGGAGTGGAGATCCGTGCAAGCTTACTTAGGCACGCGATTGACCTTGAGCACTGCATTCCACCCCCAGACAGACGGGCAGACAGAACGCACCAACCGGACGCTGGAGGACCTTTTGAGGCTATGCATCTTGGACCGCGGGGAACCGTGGGAGAAACTCTTACCCCTTGTCGAGTTCTCCTATAACAACAGCCACCAGTCCAGCATCAGGATGGCGCCTTACGAAGCCTTGTACGGGAGGAGATGCCGGACCCCGCTTTCTTGGGTGCAGAACGAAGATCCGAAAGTATTGGGGTCAGAGTTTGTTGAAGACACCGAGGCACAGGTGAGGCTGATCAGGGACAGGATGCTCGAGGCACAGAGTAGACAGGCTAACTACTATGACGCCTGGCATCGGCAGGTGGAGTTCCAGGCGGGGGACCGGGTGTTTCTGAAGATCCGGCCCATGCATGGAGTCTCGCGGGTGCGTGGTCGGAGGAAGAAGCTCAGCCCTAGGTACATGGGCCCTTACAGGATCCTGGAGCGGATCGGACCCCTAGCCTACCGGCTGGAGTTACCACCAGAGCTGGAAGCACTGCACGACGTCTTCCACATTTCTTCTTTGAGGAGGGCTCTGCTACGCCCGGAGCAGCAGATTTTGACCGCCGAGGGGCCGGTAGCTTCAGACCGGTCGGTTCGTTTGGAGCCTGTGAGGATCGACGACCGAGGAGTGCGGGTCTTGCGACGCAAGAAGGTCCCACTAGTCAAGGTCCTGTGGAGGAACCACGGCCAGGAGGAGCATACCTGGGAGCCACAGGACCTGATGCGACAAAGATACCCCGAGCTATTCAGTCAGGTATACCTCTCAGACCCCTCAAGATGTTAATTTATTTTTCCTGCTTTGAGTATACTAAGGGCTGCTCTAGGCAGATAGAGGCTTATCTTTTGTTTATTGGGGGCTTATCCTTGTTTATTGGGATTTTGGTTTGCCTATTGGGCGAAAGGGTCTTAGATCTAAGTTTTCCCGTAAAATCTAATTTAACAAACAAGGCGTCATAATGGGATGTTACAAGACTCTTTCCTTCGGTAGTAAGACCCGTAGGCCCAACCTTGATTTTGGGGACGAAATCTTTGTTTTGTTTATTGGGATTTGTAACATCCCATTTCCAACTAGACCCCTAAGAATGGTTTTAGCCATGACTAGGTCATGACAAACCCTAGGAAGCCAGAAATGGGCCAGAAGATAGGGGACAAAAAGGTGGAGACCATCATGGTCTGCAAATAGTAGAACTCTAAACAATGGCTTAGGATGACCATGGGCTACACCTTAACCCCAAGACCCTACCACAACACCCCTAATGCTTGGGAGACCCATTAGAGCCAAAAGGACCCATTAGGGTCAACCCAAGAGGCCCAGTTGACCAAGGTCAACCCTAGCCCTAAATGGGTCAAACTAGCCTACTTAGGGCCAACTGACCTACTCCTAGCCTAAAGGACCCCTCCTATGCCCTCCTAACCCTAAAGTGAGGTCAAATGGTCACTAAGGACACATTGGGGTCAGCCCTAGAGGCCAGGTTGACCCAAGTCAACTCAAGCCCTAACCTGGTCAAAGTACCCTAACTAAGGGTATGTGACATCCAAAGTACAGGGTAACCCTACATAACCCTACCTAGACCCTAAGGGAAGCCAATGGGTCACCCAGGACCCAATGGGGTCAACCTAGATGGTTAAATTGACCAGGTCAACCCTCATTTGGGTCAGGTCAAACTTAGCCCAAAAAGGGCTAACCCAAGCCCAAGCCACTTCTCCCTTAGGCTAAACCCATTCCCATGACCATCATAATCAAGTGGGCTGCATTTAGTTGGTGAGGCTGACTAGTCAACCAGAGGTGACTAGGAGAGAGAAAGGAGCTCCTCTCCATGATAATGGAGGAGAGAGAAAATGAGGAAGAAGAAGGGGAAAGTGAGAGGCCGGCCAAGGGAGACTAACAGCCACCAATTAAGGCTGCAATCAACTCCTCTAGGAGAGAGGAGTTGATTCCAGCCGTTTCCCGGCCACCAAGGGGTGGGTTCAGCCCCCCTCCACACAACCCGAGCCACACCTTTAATGGTGTTAATGGCAATTGAAGAACCAGCCTCCCCTCTCCCCCATTTGCCATTTAAACACCTTCAGGGAGCCGAGGGGATCATTTTAGAGCGTTTACCTGGAGGAGACGAGCTATTCCACTGTGCAGTTGCAGAAGCCGAGCGCCGCCGCCGTCGTCAATGGCATCCCGCCGCTCCTCTCGCATCCAGGCCGCCAGGAAGGTCCTCCTCCTCTCCTTAACCTGCGGGTAGATCTTAGGATTAATTAGGTTTGAGTTTCGGGCTCAATTGAGCCCGATCCAATCCGGGATTTTTCCTGGTTTCGGTAAGAAAACCTCTTGCTATATCCGCCGGAAAACGCCTCTCCGGCGGCGGAGCCGCCGCCTGGCGATAGCCACCACCTCAACGGAGGTGTTGGTGGCGGTGGCCGGCCGGGGAAGGGGCTGGATCGCCGGCGGCAGGGCTTGGAAATCGCTCCAGGCGAGACGAATCTCAGCCATCGGCTCAATGAAGACGATGACCAGATGCCGTTGATCCTTGCGCCAAGATTCGTGCTGCATCAGTATTAAACTATAGGAAATTAATGTTATTTATTTCATTCTGTCACATTTTTGACATTTAATGTTTTAAATTTTTAAAAATAGTTAGAAGCTCTCTATGAGAAAATGATCAACACATGATTTGTAGCCCTTCCTGTCTACTTTATTTTAAAATTGGTTTGAACCAATTTAGGCTTCTGGTTTGACCAGGGCACCCATTTTAGTGGGACATACCCTTAGGGCTAGGCAGTCATTAAATTGAGTGCCCACTCTTCACCCCTAGCCCAAATTAGCTGAAATTTTGGCAGAGAGTCTATCTTAGATATACCTAGGGCCTGCCCAAAAATGGGAATTTTTGGAGAAAATATTTCTATAGTTTTTGTAAATATTTAATAATTATTAGATAAATTAAATAGGTGCCCTAAACACCTCCAAACCCTCCCAAATCTTGGTGAGTGGTCCCTGGGTTCCAATTAGGTATCTGTATAAAATTTCATTCAATTTGGATGTGTTTTGAATAGGTTTTGACCCAACCCTAGCTATACCTCAAAAAGGGCATTTTGGTCAAAAGTTGCACTTTTGATTTTGAGTGACCAAATCACCTCAACAGAGGCTGAAATTTGGGCCACTGACTTGTTAGGGCACTCATCACCTCCCCATGGGATATGGGATAGGGAGGAATAGATTTGCCCTAAGTTCCTAGGTCAAACCCTAAGGAGGGACCTTTTGGCCTTGTGAAGGGTATGAGTCCTAAACACCATGGATGAACTTCAATTTTTGCAAGGAGGTTCCTAGGACATATATAGCCCTCTGTTATAAATATAAGCTAACTTTGAAAATGGTAGAGCCCCCAAAACTCTAACCCTAGCTTAGGACCTAAAACTTGTAGTGTAGGTTTAGGTTAGCTAAACATCTTGAACCTTAACCAAATTTGGGTAGTGAAGGGGCTAGGGTATTTTGAGCCTCTGACAATTTACTTGAGGAATTTTGGACAATGGTTATAGCACTTCATTTGTAATCCATAGTAATGCCCTAATAATTATTTTGGCTATTGTGGTCTCACTGCCCATAGAGAGGGTATGAAACATGAGCAGAGTTAGTTTTAGGTTATAATAAGCTTGTATGAATTTTGTTAGAATTCTTGGGTATCTATTTAGGGCATCTACTTCACAAGTGCTTTATTTTGATTAGATATTAATAATTCTTGTCAGAGGCCATTACTTACTGAAAAATCATGAAACTTCCTGCATAGTGTGTTTAGCTCAATGTTATCATATGGAAATTTTTGTGGAATTATTTGATGATTGATTAGCATACTTTGTTCATTAACCCTTAAATTAGAGAGTTCATAAGAAAATAAAATATAGCTTTATTTCCAAATGATAAATTATGAAACTTTTTCTAGGGTACTTGAAGTCCATCACAATCATCCCTGAATTTTCTCTGAATTTTTGGAGGTGTTATTACTATAGAATCTTTTAATATGACTTTTTATGGGGCATCTTTGAAATTAAATTTAAAGGCCTAAACCTTGCTGAAAAATTGGGAGAGTTAGGATTTAGAGTTGATTAGGCATTTTGTAATTATCATAAATTTAGTGGAATAATATCTTGTCTGATTATGGTACTTTATGTTCAAACCTGGGCCTTTTGGGACATTAGAATAAATAAAATAATTATCAGACAAATTAGGAAAATCATGAATTTTTGGATTTATGCTTCAAATGTCCTTTTAGACCTCTAATAATTATCATAAGGGAACTGGATGAGTATTTCATGTACTTCCCTTTTTACGGGTCATGTAGCTTAAGTGGTCTGCATATAGCAAAACTGCAGGATTTCATTTGGATGTAAATTAGGGCAAGTATGATGAGTCCTGATGGTTTGGACAAGTGGAATGGGATGCGTCTTTGGAAGATGAGTGAGTAAGGTGTGGTTCTGTCTACGGTTATAGGCGTTCGGGTCCGACGAAAGATCGTCCTACCCAAGGAGAGTTGGGGTCAAGTTACCCTAGGATTAGCATATCGAAATATGAGAAAATAAAGGGTAAGGGAATCAACCAATAATAAATAAGTACCTTGCGAAAGGGAACGCTGGGCGTAATCCCAACATAGTTCCTAGTGCCCCTTGAGAGCCCTTCACAGGGAATACCGGGGGCAGTCCTGGGTTAACGTAAACTGTTTAACAAGCTGAAAAGAGTAACTTAGTAATTAGGGTTGCACATTCCACAACACTGATGGCACCAGAGGTTGGATAGGAGCTTCGGCTCGGATGGTTAAAAGGCGGACTTTGGGTCCGGGGAGCTTCGGCTCGATTGCTTGAGTCGGACGTGTTGGTCCGGGGAGCTTCGGCTCGAGTCTTGATTACGCTAATTTGCATGTGCATAACAGGAAAGGAAATAAAGGTGGTGGGTCTTCGGTATTGGAGGGTCGATGCACCGACGCCAATACGTTGACTCGGCAAGTGTGGTTAGCACTTCGCCAACAGAAGTCCGGTGCGCCAGCCGGCAAGAGTACGCAGGAGTCCGCTTCGTGCACCAAGCGTTGAGGCGTACGATAGGTCTGACCGGTAGTGCTTTACTGGTTTAGAGGTGGGCGAGGCCCAACCCACCGCTTCCGTCTGCCACTACGGAGGTATCCTGGGAGGTTACGGCTCCAGAAAGGGGGAACTAAAGGTCTGTGTGCACAGAGTCGGGTGTGTGCGTTGCACTTGCATGTCCATCATACCCACTTGCATGTCATAGCATAATCGTTACCTTAAACCTTGACACCTAAAGTATAAGTGGAATGGGACGCTTATACTTTAGGACTTGCAAAACGACCCCTTAGTCTATAAGCTTGTGTGGGCAAGTTTATAAATTAAGGTTAATTTTGATATATTTAGTTACTGCTGTTTGACCACCGACACCCCAACGTATAAATCGGTATGGGACTTTTTATACGATGGGAGCCTTGCAAAAGACCCCTTGGCTTATGTGTTTTTCCACATAAGTGAAGGTTACATTTCAGATTACAGCTTATTGTCTTTATATGCTATAGAACTTGCTAGAATAGGACCGCTGCCATCTGCTTTTGATATTCTCCACCTTCAAGTCCTCCCCTTTCTTCCTCTCCGCTCGGTGCCTAGGAGCCGTGGGGGAAGGGGTGGGGGATGATAGGACTTAGTCTTTTAGACTAACGGTTTTCGAACCGCATCATTTAGGGGATCGCGGAGACCAGCATGGAGGAGCAGCCCCAGAGACCGGTGCGCTTGGAGGTGGGGCAGTCTAGCTCCGGAGTTCACACAGCCGAGACCGTGAGTCTCGACCCTGAGCAGTTTTCTACTTTTGTTTTTGCATGAGAGATCTTGTAGTGAGGATTTGATGTACCGGGCATAAGCCTGTTTTGCTACTCTGATGTTATTTTCTGTGGACACTCCCTTCGTGGAGTTATATTTATTATGTCATGTGATCCTCTGTGGACAGATAGTTTACATTTACTTCACTATTATGCTACTTTTCTGTGATCGAATTGGCCGGCAGAATCGGCGCTTTATGGTGATGACCCTTCAGGGCGTGAAGGAGTCACCGCAAAACGGCGGTTCTGGGCCTAAGACCCCGGTGTCGAAAAGGAAAAAAAAAGGGGGGGGGGGTCTTACATGGGAAAACCCCCATTTTATATTACTTGTGCGACCGGTTCACTGCCGTGATCTTAAGCATCACGTGTCCTTCTCGGGTGCGTAGTTGTGCCGAGATCGACGAAAGTCGTTCGACGGAGAGTGTTTGCGTGTTCACGCCCTGGATCACGGGCGTGACAGAGGGCGTGTTCCGCTCGGGTTCGGCGTCAGGTCAATGAATGTTGTGTTCAACGAATTGAGCTCAACGATTTCGCAAAGGCTTCGTGGGCTGGAAAATCATCTAACGGAAATCGTCGAACGCTGGGGAAATTGTCGAACACGCGGAATCGTCGAACGGAGATCGTCGAACGTGGGCCCAATCGTCGAGCGCTTGGCCAATTCGACGATCGCTGCCCGATCGTCGAACGCAGGGAATCGTCGAGCGGAAATCGTCAAACGCGCTGTTTGACGATCGCTGGCGAGCTCGATGATCGCTGCCTGATCGTCGAACGCAGATCGTCGAGCGCATATCTGGGTCACGGGCGTGACTTGGCTGACACGGGGCGTGTCCCATGGCGGTGACCTATTTTAGGGATAAGGCGGGTTGAGCGCCGCTTAGCGACATGGCCTGTGACACGGGCGTGTCACGGGCGTGTCGGACGCGAAAATCGGTTTTCCCGATTTTTCGTAGCCATCCATTTTTCTCAGCTTGGATATAAGGGCTGAGCTTCTTTACTACTTCCTTAAGGCCGAAAACAGAGATTGTATTCTCATTTTGTTTTTGACTTCATCTTTCTAAAAGTTTAGAGAGAGAAAGGGAAAGGAAGTCGAAGAAGAAGAAGAAGAGGGGTTGTTCGGTGGTGAAGCTTGTGAGTGTCCAGCAGTGATCCGAGGCCAATTTTGCGGAGGAAACGCTCTTTCTAGCCAGCTAGGAACTTCATGGCACCAAAGCGGTCGTCAAGGGTAACGATTGTTCTTCCTAGCCATGTGAAGGCTTCCTTTTTGGCATATGTTTGTGATTCTCCCACCAAGAGGTGGCTGATTTTGGGAATCTTTGGGTGGATTCATGAAATCCCCTTTGTTGGCATATAGATCCGGAATTGGAGTACGGAATAGACATGTTGTGTGAAGCCCAGCTGGACAGGTTGGTCTGGATTGGTGATGTTGCATACGAACTAGAGAAGACTCTGTGATAAACGTGTCGTTTAAGTAGTCAACGGTTTATGCCTATGACGGTTAGTCGAAGGAAGTACTGCAGTGGTAGTCCAGGAAAATATCCGTGTTATGCTTGTGATATTTGGTCGTACCAGTGAATGGGTAACAGGAAGTACCGGTGTGACCAGGAAAGGCCCTTTGTGATGCTTGATGTCATAAGTGGTACCTGTGAAGAGAGTAGCAGGAAGTACTGGTGTGCCCAGGAAAGACCCCTGACATTTGTGATATGGCGGTGTCGTACCTGTGAATGAGTAACAGGAAGTACTGGTGTGCCCAGGAAAGACCTGCTGATGTTGTAAGATGAATGGTGTAATAAATACCCAGGCTTGAATGCCAAGAACAGGATTGGTGAGACCGACCCGTGCCTTTGATTAAGCCGCGAGTACGCCGTACTCGGTGAAGGCAAGGCGATTTGAGCAACGGGGGGTGGAGGATCCGACCTGCGTTATGTCGGTCCGACGTAGACCAGAAGGTGCGGTATGTTGGAGCGCATAACGAGAGTCTTAGGCCTACGTGCCATAACACAATGGGGGGCTACGGGGCATACCGGTGTTTTAAGACTAGAACTTCGGCTGCACGCCATGGAGTAAATGCTCAAGAGAGTTGCTGTTGGGTTGTGGCCCTGAGACGGTGGTGGGAAACTGGTTCGCCGGTACACAAAGAATGTGCCCTGAGTGCACGGATCGTCGGGCCGGGTGGCGGATGATTGTGATGGCATGTGTGTGCGTGAGAGCACATTTGTATAAATTATATACATGCTTGTGATTGCTATTCCTGAAGGGAAGAATACTGCTGCCCCGGAAAAGCGGTAGGGTCGTTATAATTTGGTCAGCTGAATGCTGACCGTTGCCTCTGTTTGCCACCGTTGGGTGGATTGTTCCTATACAGGTGCTGGAGAGTCAAGCGGGACGCATAAAGGTTGACGTCCTTGCTGCTGCTACTGCTGCTGCTAGCCCTCGAAGGCTATTGGAATGACTATTGTGTTTTATTTTATTGTGGTCGGCCTGCGCGCCAATGTTTAGGCCACTTTTTGAAAGCCATGTAAGGCCATAAGGACAACTTTTGTGTTGCTGTAAGACATTCCTATTATATATATATATATACAATGTGGAGTTGTTTTATATGTTGGACATTCAAGTGTGGAGTTCAAGTATTAGTATAGGCTTCCGCTAGAATGCAATGTGTTTAGGTGCGTTGCGCTACTCTGGTATCATCCCGTAACTTTTCCGCCTGTTTTGTGATATATGACGTGGGGCCCCGGCCGGACCTTCTAGTATATACCATATGAACTGATGGGGTTGTTACACAATCTCTCATCCCTAATGGCGCCAAAAATGGAAGAGAACACAGCGAGGGACATGAACTAGTTCGCAATGCGTTTGAGAGTGCAGCGCTTGAAATCCAAGCCGTGATTACCCTATCACCGATAATGGATTGGAGTACTTAGTCTCAGAACCTACCAGGATATGGAAGAAGGAGGTTCATGAATTCTACTCGTCGGCATCACTGGATTCGAAGGGCATCATAATTAAATCATCTGTCCAAGGAACTAAGGTAAAACTCACACAGAAGAGTTTAAGTAAGACACCTCAGCTTCCCAGGGTTAAGGAAGAAGATGACATGGCATCTTCCATGACAAAAGATGCTCTCCAATGGTGTGGACTGGATCCCACTACCAAAATTGGATCATCAATGAATAGGAAGGGAATGAATTACCAGGGCAAATTCCTGTCTGAGATTATAGGCAAGATGATTCTGTGCAAATCAGGAGGACATGATAGGATTTCAGCCTATATGTTCAATCTCATGATCAGGGTTATATTCAAAGTGAAAACTAATTGTTTTGCTGTTGTCTTTGAAAAGATCAAAGAAAGTATCAAGAAACCTAATCTGGGAAGAATACTAAGCTTGTATCTGGCTTTGAATATTCCAAAGGTGATGAATCAGACTACAGGTTCTAAGATTAATCATATGAGGAGAATGGACATAAGAATACTATCCAGATGGGATAAGGTATTTACAAAGGATGTCTCTACACCTCAAAAACACCAGAAACTGGTTCAGAAAAAGAAGCAAACTCCATATATGCTAGCTGAATCTTCCAGTGATTCAGAAGAAGAAGTTGTTTTCAGCTCAGATAAAGATGGATCATGAAGGACTCGAAAATCACCTGCTCTAGAAACTGTAACTGATGATCAGGTGCAGGGGGAGCAGATTTCTGCAAGCAACATCCTAGTGGATCAGGTCCAAGAGGAGCCTCTTCAAGGGGGAGTTAATAAGCCTTTTCCAGTTCCAGTACAATAAGTGTCGTCACCTTCAGGGGGAGCTAGTGAGCAAGAGCCAAATGTCCAAACAACTGCATTGGAAAGTGAAGCAGCCACTCAATCTATACTTTAAGTAATACATGATATAAATCAAGCTGCTATAGGCACTGAGAATGATGCACCGGACGTGCATATGAATGAAGTTGATACAAATAACCAAGACAATGTCCCTGAGCATGAAATTACCATAGAAGACACTTTTGAATTTGAAGGACCATCTGCTTAGAAAGTGAAAGTTATTCCTCCAGTTCAACTGCAATAAGAGGTCACATTAGAAGAATTATTTCCTGAGTTACTTGGAGCAAGAACTAAGGGGGAGTTGCAAAGAACTAAGGGGGAGATGCCCATCATTGCCTCTAGACCAAAGGATACTGTGGATATTGCTACATCATTTGATTCCTTTGATGATGAAGAAGCCTCCAGGGCTAAGAAAAGGAAACTAGTAGAGCTCAGGAAGATGAACTCCAGCTATAAGAAAACCATGAAAAATGCCCCACAAATACAAGCTCCTACAGTAGACTTCATCTCACTCTTAGTGTCACTGCAACTGAAATTGGATGAGCAAAGAGTACCTCTTGAGAAATATGTGGATGAAAGTCATAAAGAATTGCAATCTACCTTGGCCCAAGATATCAAATCCATCATATTTGAAGTCAATCTGCGCAAAATGGAAATGACTGAATGCTTCCAAAAGGGGGGTCATGCTGTTGTCTACTTGGCCAAGCAACAACAGGTGGCCAAAACTCAGATAGATGACATTGCAGTCAAATAAGGATATGTTTTGGAGAATCAAATTAGAATGAATGACAATCTCACAGAATCTCATAATGTTGTTGTCACAGAACTCAAGAATATAGCCAATGCTTTCACTGAAAACATGGTTAAAGAAAAGTCTGAGTTTGATAAACAACTCAAAGCAGATTTGGCTAATATCCACACTATTATTCAGGACTCTCAAAAGGTAATTGCTGATCAACTGCAAAAGTTCAAGGCCTACTATAAAGAAGGTACAAATTACTTAGCTAATCAGATAAGATTTCAAAAGGATGATCTACGAGACCATGTCAAAAGAGAATTCATAAAGGGGGAGAGAGTATCAGTCAATGCAGGCTCAGATCATGCTAAATGGATAACTAATGCTATCAGAGCAACTCTTGGTTATCCACCCCTTTGTGATGATAATAACACTACTGAATCAGGAATTCAACCTGCTTACAATGAAGTGGTTTAGCAGGAAGTAGCCCAAATTATCTATCCATCTCCACATTTTGATGGAATTCACTATGTAGTACAATAAATGTACAATCCTCCACAGGAGGTACATAATGTGATTATTGAAAAGGTAGAAATGTCTGAAGCAAAATTACAAAGATCTAGGGATGCTCAGAATGAAGCTCAACTTTCTAAGAAAAGGTTCAGAGAACAGACATGATTAAAGCCTGATTTTGAACAATGGAGTCCCACCTCCAGGAATATCATTCTCACTGCTTGGCAAGCTGTTAAATACAATATGCATGAGAGAGGCAAGTGGTATTCTGAATATGAGTGGAACAAATATCAGAAGCGGCAAGATGCCATATACGAGTTCAGAAAAGACCTCAAAGATGGGAAAATACTTGTTAAATCTGTGGAGCCTAGCAAATATTTTTCAAAGCCTTATCATTACTTTGAAAGGCAAAAGACAAGGATGAAGAGCTCAAGAAGAAGGATCTGAAAGGAAAGAAGCCGGCTGATGATACAGAAGATAATGTACAAGCTAGAATTCAGTCTGGGAAAGGAATTGTCATCAAGGAGCATGATCAATCTTAGGGATAGATTGACTAGGTTTAGAACTATATAATCTTTTGTTCTAAAATCCTTGTAATGTAATAAAAAAAACTGATTCATGTTCACTGTATTTTATCATATTTTGTGATAATATTACATTATGTTTTTGTTTATGAGTTACCCTGTCTGAGTAATGCTTTTATACATCATAGTCTTTGTTTTTATTTTAAGTGATGTATATTATTGACTAAGGGTTATGAATTTTCTAAATAGGCGGTGATTGTTGGGTATATTGAAAACTGTGTACCTGATTTTGAGAGGCCTCACTTAACTCAATAATATACATCATTGTGTATTTGATGGGTTGTTGAGTTTTAATGTGCGGGTTAAGGAAATGCAGAAAAAGTTTCTAAGTACAAGTGTCGACACTTGAGAAGAATAGTGTAGACACTAGGAGCCAGATTGTGTAGACACACAGGAATTGTGTCGACACACAGAAATTCTGTCAACAGTAATTGTGTCGACACACAGGACTTGTGTCGACACACACCAGAATTCTGTCGACAACAATTGTGTCGACACACACCAGAATTCTGTCAACACCAACTTTGTCGAGACTAGAAGCTATTGTGTCGACACACGGGACTTGTATCGACACATTCCACAGAAGCTGTTTTGAGAAGATAAAGAATGGTTGTGTTGACATTAAGAGAGCTTTGTCGACATCATCAAGAGTTGTATCGACACATGGTCTATTGTGTTGACACATTTGAAGTATTGTCTCGACACTTTTCTGCTGAGATAGAATACGATGAGGTGTCAGGTATCACGACTGAATACTTGACAGCTGTCATAACTAACAAAGCTGTTGTATCTGTCAGAGCTGTCAGAAAGCCGTTATAAACCAGATCAGCTGGTAACCTCAGAAGGGTCTATATAAAGACCTGTTATATCATCAAACAAAGAGAGATCTAACAAGAGAGAAGTTCTGATCCTGAAATCAACAAGTCTCTATAGTAAGGGCAGATTCTGAACAAATCTGCAAGAAGAATTCAGAGCTACATCTGAAAGAAGAGGAAGCTGGATTGAAGATCATCTCCAACTTCACAAGAAGATCAACCTTACTTTGTTCAGATTCAAGAAGCTTTGAAGATGCTAAGACAGGTTGAATCTTAAGCAATCAGATCATTCAAGAACTGATCAAGAAGCCTTCAGCCCTTTCTCTCTCTACCTGGTTGAAGGATTTATCTCTTTTATAATCAATTTTTATGTAAGATCTTTTATAGATCTGAGTGTAAGAGAGTTATCTCTCTGTGTTGTAAGCCTAAGTTTATAAAGACTGAGGTAGGGCTGAGTGCCTGAGGTAGTAGATTGATTTCTCTGAGTTGTAAGCCTGGTGGAAGAGGCTGAGGTAGGGCATGATTGCCTCAGTTGTAGGAGTGTGGACTCACTCTGAGGTAGGATTCTCGGGAAGAATCTGAGTTGTAGCACTTGTTGAAGTGTGAGTTGTAGGAACCGTTCTGGGTTCAGAGTAGTAAGATCTGAGGATCTGAGAAGAAAGAAGTGAGTTAGGCCGAATCTAGTATACTGCTAGATAGGCGAAGGGGGAAAGTGTATGTACCCATCTCATGGGGAACCACAATAAATCTGTGTGTATGCTGTGATTGGATGTGTTTCTATTAATCTGTGCTGTGATAGTTATTATATAGGTCATCTACTAGTGACATTTATTATCTCCCTTATTAAAAAGGAATTGAACCTATTCACCCCTCCTCTAGGTGTTTAGGATATCTTGAAACCAATTCTTTCAAAACCTTATCCTTCAACCAGCAACGACTCACGTCATGTCCCTTCTTTGCACAGATCGGGCACACCAGATTACCTTTGGGTGCACCTTGGATGGCCAGCACCTCCTACTGCTTCAGGGTGGCAGCCCTCTTGAAACACCTTTTGAAAGGGTGGACAGGCCGACCATAAAAACTACATACCTCTTTACTTCTCTTCTTCAAAGAAGGACCAGATGCCCTGGAGCTTCCATCCTCCTCACCTTTTCTCTTTTCCTTTCTCGCCGCAGTACCTCGATTTTTGGCATTCTCGATCACCTCGACCTTCAAAGCGGCTTCCACTGCTTCAGCATAGCTTTCAGCCCGATAAGCACATGACAATTGCTGGACATCGCTTATTAATCCTCCGAGGAAATGATTCACTCTCCCTTCCTCCAAAGCTACCAAATCAGGAGCAAATCTACTCAGCTTACTAAACTCGATCTCATATTCGCTCACAGTGAGCTGTCTCTCCTTCAAATGCAAGAAATTATTCATCAATCGGTCCTGCTTGACTGATGGTAAGAACTTATTCAGCAGCATTTTCTTGAAGGACTCCTAAGAACATCCTTCCGCAAAACTTTCCTTTTCTCGAATCCACCAAGTCTTTGTCAGGCCTTTTAGCTGGTTGATGGTTAAAACTCCAAAATTATTTGCGGTCACGCGGCGACCCGGCGGTTTTATTTGAGAAAAAGGCGGAAGTGAATTTATTTAAGAAAACGGGGCGCGCGTATTTATTTTGTTTATTTTGGAAATAAAAAAAAGGTTTAGAAATCGAGTTTTAACGAAAGGAGGCAAGTGCACCTATCGTGAGTAGTACAGGATATTCCGGGTGGAATATCGAGGTCGTATTGTTCTCGGGTCTGGTTCGATTATTTCTACTCTTCCCTGGAGGGGACTATTATTTTACCGATAATTATCTTGTCGGGATATTTATATATAATAAAAAGCAGAAAATGGCAGAAAGAAAAATGAAAGCATGAAGGTGGTGCCGATGAAGAGCTTAGCTCGATGGCACCGAAAAAACAATTGAACTAAAATAGACTTTAAATAAAAAGAGCTCCTAAATTTCTAATTAATTAAGGCGGAGACTTGGCCGTGGAGGTTCCACTAAAATGAGCTCACCTATCTCTAGGACTATCGCTCACCTGAACGCTAAGACTATTCGACCGGGCTCTCGTCCGACGAAGGATTCCTCTTAACGCCCGCATTACGCTAAGAACCCCGCTATTGGGTGGGGAACCCAATCCGGTAGAGTTGGCGCGCCTCCTCTCTCGAGGGTTAGTGCGGAACTCTCTTTGCCAAGGGGTGATCGGTCCATATTCACGGCCTCTCGGCTGGCTAGCATATGGACTACGGAAATAGGGCCCACACATCGATATGTGGTCCTACACGTCGTAAACCCCGGGCAAACCTTAAGTGCTTTTAATTAATTAGAAAAATAAGACCTTTAGTTATTTTAAGCTATTTTATCTGTCCCAATGCTCTTCGATGCCGAGGGCTAAGAACGATTAGCCACTCATCGGAATGGGGACGGCTTGCGGGAAAAGCAGAAAAGAAAGCAGAAAAAGAAAGCAGTAAATGAAAGCAGTAAAATGAAAGCAGTAAAGGAAAGCTGAAAATTGCAAGTCCTACCCAAACGAGTAGGACTGAAGAAAGCAGTAAATTGCGAGTCCCGGCGCAAATGCGTGGGCGGGAGAAAGAAAGCGGTAAAACACACACACGCAAGTCCTACTCAAATGAGTAGGAGAAAATAAATACGGGTCCTACTCAACCGAGTAGGACAAAATAAATGCAACGCACGCACACTCTATCTCGACATAAATGAAAACACACGCACTCTACAAGAAAATAAAACACACTCACACACACGACAGAAATGAAATAAAGCAAAGCGCCATTTAACTCTTAACGAGTAGGCGGAAATAGATGCACAAGTACAAAAGTTGCAAAAAACAAAGTTAAAGAAAAATTAAAACAACTGCATTTCTACCGCTAAAATGCGGTAGAAATGCATAAAAAGCAAAGATAAAAATAAACGGAGCGAAAAAGTTTGCAAATAAACGCAAAATGAAAATGCTCGAAAAATAAAAACGAATACATTTCTACCGCTAGAATGCGGTAGAAATGATTAAAAATAAGACAGAAAAATAAAAGGAGCAAAAGGTTTTGGAAAATAAAGGAAAAATGCAAGTGTTTGGAAAAGTAAAACGATTAGATTTTCATTCTTATAGTTTTATAAAGGAGCTTAAAAAGTGGAAATAAAGCTGAAAAAGGACGAAAAATGGGTTTTACAACTTAAACAAAACTAAGTTAAAGAAAAATCAAAACACTTTTTAAGTTACCTTTATAACCATATAAGCAATGAAATGAGAGGAACTAAAAACTATGTTTATGAAAACTATGAAAATAAACTCATACACTCACACACCCATATTAAAAAGATGAAAACTAAGTTAAAAACAAAAAGGAATAAGATTGCATAAGGTGTGAGTTGCATAGCTACATTCCAAAGGCGATATAAGAGAAGAAAACACATATTTCATTAAATGAAAAGACGAGTTACAAAGACACGAAAATAAAACTAAGGAGGGGGGGGGAGAAATTATCCCTTACATAAGCCTTGGAAGCATTTCGGCAGCACAACCCTATACAAAATGGTGCCCAAAAGGGGAACAGAAATCCTAAGCAGCAGCTCTGAATTTATAGAAAAAATTTACAAGGGTCACGCCCTTGGTCACGGGCGTGACAGGGGGCGTGACAGTACTATTTGCGAAGGCGGCCGGCGATTTGACGGGAAAGTTGACTTTGGCTGGACACGTGTCGGTCTCGCAGAGGTCACGCCCTTGGTCACGGGCGTGACAGGGGGCGTGACAGGCAGGTGGATCTGGGCGCGGTGCGTCAAAAAGTCGCCGCGCGGGTCTTGTCGGGCTAGCTGGAAAGGTCATGCCCCAGGTCACGGGCGTGACTCTGGGCGTGACAGGCGGTGTCGACACTCGACGATCGTCGAGCTGAAAGTGTCGAGTTGAGTGAACACGGGCTTGGGTCACGCCCCGTGTCGGGTGACACGGGCGTGTCGACGGGCGTGTCAGCTGGGTCGACGATCATTGAGCGCGATTTCGTCGATCTGGATGGTCACGGGCATGGGTCACGGGCGTGACTCGGGTGACACGGGCGTGCCACGGGCGTGTCAAGCTTTGGTCTTCAAAAATTGCTGATTCACGGGATTTTGACGTGTCACGCCCTGGTCACGGGCGTGACCAATATGTCACGGGCGTGACAGGTCAATTTTTTGGCAGATTTTCAATTTTTCCTGAAAAATAAAATAAACTAAGTTAGTATAATATTTACAAAAATAGGAGCATTTTATTGAATAAAAATAAGTAAAAACGACAAAAATAAATGAAAACAACTAAATTAATGTACAGAAAAATAGGTATATTTACAATTCATCAAATACCCAAATACTTAAGCTTTTGCTATTCCAGAGCAAAAGTTGGAGATGAACTTATAAGGAATAAAAGAAATCCTAAGTTTAGCTATCGCTTGAATTAATTAAAAGGAAGATCAAAATAAACATCCGGGGTTAAAGAATTAAATCCTAATTTATGAAATGTTATGAATAGAGGAACAGTTTCAAAAAGACTTCTAGAAAAAATAAAATAGAAAGCAAAAATTTATTTTTGTTAGTTTAACAAAGATGGATTGGATTTATAAAAAAAACTTTAGCTTAAAAGAAGTTAAAGAAAATAATACAATTTAAAAATTATGCTCTCAAAAAAAATTTAAATTAAGTCTAGAATCATTGAAATAGGCTAAGTGGTTTGGTGGATTATGAAGAAGGCTTGAATATTGAGGTGAGGTAATTTTTTCTCGAACCTCCAATTTTTTTTTTTTTTTTGGATAGTTAGGAAAACGAAATCTTATTTTCCTAACACATAATAAAATTTTTTTTTTTTCTTTCTTCATAATAAAATTAACCCAATGTATATTTGTAGGAGTAATGAATTTTATCCTCTTACTCCATATATAATCTTTTTAAATTATTGGGTGCCTATGTTTACGGAACGAAATCTTATTCCCATTGACATAGGATCTTTTAAGGGATAGGGGGGAATCATGTCAATTAAGATACGAAAAAAAAATGGAAGTGGGTTTAGTTTTTCAAAAATAAAACTAGCTTTTAATCAAAAAGTTTTGAGAGCAACCTTTTTAAAATGAACGTTCCAATGTTTCTAAAAGCATGAAGTTGAAATAATTGAAATCCATGGATGTTATTTTCTAACATAAAAAACGAGCTTCTATTTATAAAATTAGAAGTGGTGGTGAAAAACAAGTTCCCTATTATAAGGAAAAGACATAAAAAATTTTTTAAATCTTAACGCCAGACACTTAAATCTATCGAACTTTAATTAATAAACGAATAGTAAGCAAAGAATAACTAAAATTCGCATATAAATTAACTCGAAACTAGATTTTTGGAAAACAAAAGAGTTAAGATATGGTGTATTCGAATTATTTTGTTACATAATTTTAACAAAACATTTTTTGGAATTTTTAGAGTTTTATCATTTTTTTTGTGTGTTTTAATTATTATCTTTTTAGGATTTTTAGATTTTTTATCTTTTTAGGGTTTTTGGGTTTTTCTAATTTTTTTGATTTTTAGTTTTTTGTAGATAAGTAATTTACAAGAATGAGGAGAGAAAGAAGAGTTATTTACAAAGAAGATAGGGGGGAAAGAGAGATAGTTACAAAAAAAAGGCAAAGTAAAAACTCGATTGCGGCCCCGCGAACAGACTCTTATTTGAATGGTTGGTTCGATGAGTCGACCGTCGCGGGCAGGCAAGAAGCAAGTTTTTACAAAAAAGAGAAGAAGAGGGGGGGAAGAGAGATTTTTTACAAAAAATATTTACGAAGTAAAAAGATTTTTTGAAATTTTTTTTTTGTTTTTAAGTTTTATGAAAATAAAAACAAGGGAAAAAATTTTTTTAGGTTGTATGTTTTGCAAATTTTTTTTGTATTTTTGATGAGTACAGAATAAAAAAATGCAGTATAGGAAAACACCCTCATACTTAATCCCAACATTGTCCTCAATGTTGCAGTCTAAGTATGCGGAACAGATAATATACAAAGTAAAAAACACAAAAACAGAGAGGGTAGAAGCTTCCCTAAGACGAGTCCGGGAGGCGCAGGTCAAAACCCTGCATTATTTAGAAGAAAAAACAAAAAGATAACAGAAAAAATAAGAAAGAGAAACTCGTCCTAAAGATCGCGGGCGGTAGGGGGGCGATGTGCGTGGGTGACTCGGAAGGTAGCTAAGGCCTTAGCAACCATTGTGTGATAAAAATGTGATCCCCTAGCGCGCATAATAATGGAAGCGTGCCGAAGCAAAATGAAACGAAATAAAACAAAGTTAAATAAAATAAAATATATATAGATTTAGTATTATTATTTTTTTGGTGTTTTTAAGTAGATTTTTTTTTTTAGTTCATTTTTTGTTTTTAGTTTTTTAAGAGTTTTTTTTTTTTTTTTTTTTTTTAAGTTTTAAGTTTTTCTCTGTTTTTTTTTTATGTTTGATTTTTTTTTTTCATTTTTTTGAACTTTTTAGATTTTTAGGTTTTTGTTTTTAGAGTTTTTGTTTTTTTTTTGTTTGTTTTTAGATTTTTGAGATTTTTTTGGTTTTTTTAGGTTTTTGAGATTTTTTTGGTTTTTTTTAGGATTTATAGAAAATGACGTCATTTCAAAAAAATATTTTATAAATAATAATAATATGATAAAAAAGATATATATATATTTTCTAAGTTTTTGTTTTTTTTTTTCTTTTTAAAGTAGTTTTTTTTTTAATAGTATTATTATAAATAGTTTTTTTTTAAAAAAAAAGGTAAAATTAATAGATTTCCAGGGTTTAAAATAACGAACCTAAAATTCCCCGGCAACGGCGCCAAAAACTTGATGGTTAAAACTCCAAAATTATTTGCGGTCACGCGGCGACCCGGCGGTTTTATTTGAGAAAAAGGCGGAAGTGAATTTATTTAAGAAAACGGGGCGCGCGTATTTATTTTGTTTATTTTGGATATAAAAAAAAGGTTTAGAAATCGAGTTTTAACGAAAGGAGGCAAGTGCACCTATCGTGAGTAGTACAGGATATTCCTGGTGGAATATCGAGGTCGTATTGTTCTCGGGTCTGGTTCGATTATTTCTACTCTTCCCTGGAGGGGACTATTATTTTACCGATAATTATCTTGTCGGGATATTTTATATATAATAAAAAGCAGAAAATGGCAGAAAGAAAAATGAAAGCATGAAGGTGGTGCCGATGAAGAGCTTAGCTCGATGGCACCGAAAAAACAATTGAACTAAAATAGGCTTTAAATAAAAAGAGCTCCTAAATTTCTAATTAATTAAGGCGGAGACTTGGCCGTGGAGGTTCCACTAAAATGAGCTCACCTATCTCTAGGACTATCGCTCACTTGAACGCTAAGACTATTCGACCGGGCTCTCGTCCGACGAAGGATTCCTCTTAACGCCCGCATTACACTAAGAACCCCGCTATTGGGTGGGGAACCCAATCCGGTAGAGTTGGCGCGCCTCCTCTCTCGAGGGTTAGTGCGGAACTCTCTTTGCCAAGGGGTGATCGGTCCATATTCACGGCCTCTCGGCTGGCTAGCATATGGACTACGGAAATAGGGCCCACACATCGATATGTGGTCCTACGCGGCGTCGTAAACCCCGGGCAAACCTTAAGTGCTTTTAATTAATTAGAAAAATAAGACCTTTAGTTATTTTAAGCTATTTTATCTGTCCCAATGCTCTTCGATGCCGAGGGCTAAGAACGATTAGCCACTCATCGGAATGGGGACGGCTTGCGGGAAAAGCAGAAAAGAAAGCAGAAAAAGAAAGCAGTAAATGAAAGCAGTAAAATGAAAGCAGTAAAGGAAAGCTGAAAATTGCAAGTCCTACCCAAACGAGTAGGACTGAAGAAAGCAGTAAATTGCGAGTCCCGGCGCAAATGCGTGGGCGGGAGAAAGAAAGCGGTAAAACACACACACGCAAGTCCTACTCAAATGAGTAGGAGAAAATAAATACGGGTCCTACTCAACCGAGTAGGACAAAATAAATGCAACGCACGCACACTCTATCTCGACATAAATGAAAACACACGCACTCTACAAGAAAATAAAACACACTCACACACACGACAGAAATGAAATAAAGCAAAGCGTCATTTAACTCTTAACGAGTAGGCGGAAATAGATGCACAAGTACAAAAGTTGCAAAAAAACTAAGTTAAAGAAAAATTAAAACAACTGCATTTCTACCGCTAAAATGCGGTAGAAATGCATAAAAAGCAAAGATAAAAATAAACGGAGCGAAAAAGTTTGCAAATAAACGCAAAATGAAAATGCTCGAAAAATAAAAACGAATACATTTCTACCGCTAGAATGCGGTAGAAATGATTAAAAATAAGACAGAAAAATAAAAGGAGCAAAAGGTTTTGGAAAATAAAGGAAAAATGCAAGTGTTTGGAAAAGTAAAACGATTAGATTTTCATTCTTATAGTTTTATAAAGGAGCTTAAAAAGTGGAAATAAAGCTGAAAAAGGACGAAAAATGGGTTTTACAACTTAAACAAAACTAAGTTAAAGAAAAATCAAAACACTTTTTAAGTTACCTTTATAACCATATAAGCAATGAAATGAGAGGAACTAAAAACTATGTTTATGAAAACTATGAAAATAAACTCATACACTCACACACCCATATTAAAAAGATGAAAACTAAGTTAAAAACAAAAAGGAATAAGATTGCATAAGGTGTGAGTTGCATAGCTACATTCCAAAGGCGATATAAGAGAAGAAAACACATATTTCATTAAATGAAAAGACGAGTTACAAAGACACGAAAATAAAACTAAGGAGGGGGGGGGAGAAATTATCCCTTACATAAGCCTTGGAAGCATTTCGGCAGCACAACCCTATACAAAATGGTGCCCAAAAGGGGAACAGAAATCCTAAGCAGCAGCTCTGAATTTATAGAAAAAATTTACAAGGGTCACGCCCTTGGTCACGGGCGTGACAGGGGGCGTGACAGTACTATTTGAGAAGGCGGCCGGCGATTTGACGGGAAAGTTGACTTTGGCTGGACACGTGTCGGTCTCGCAGAGGTCACGCCCTTGGTCACGGGCGTGACAGGGGGCGTGACAGGCAGGTGGATCTGGGCGCGGTGCGTCAAAAAGTCGTCGCGCGGGTCTTGTCGGGCTAGCTGGAAAGGTCACGCCCCAGGTCACGGGCGTGACTCTGGGCGTTACAGGCGGTGTCGACACTCGACGATCGTCGAGCTGAAAGTGTCGAGTTGAGTGAACACGGGCTTGGGTCACGCCCCGTGTCGGGTGACACGGGCGTGTCGACGGGCGTGTCAGCTGGGTCGACGATCATTGAGCGCGATTTCGTCGATCTGGATGGTCACGGGCATGGGTCACGGGCGTGACTCGGGTGACACGGGCGTGCCACGGGCGTGTCAAGCTTTGGTCTTCAAAAATTGCTGATTCACGGGATTTTGACGTGTCACGCCCTGGTCACGGGCGTGACCAATATGTCACGGGCGTGACAGGTCAATTTTTGGCAGATTTTCATTTTTTCCTGTAAAATAAAATAAACTAAGTTAGTATAATATTTACAAAAATAGGAGCATTTTATTGAATAAAAATAAGTAAAAACGACAAAAATAAATGAAAACAACTAAATTAATGTACAGAAAAATAGGTATATTTACAATTCATCACTGGTAGGCCGCAAGCATCACCTTTTGGGCTTAAACAGTCCTCAAATACGTAAACATCTCATCCATAGAGATAATCCAGTCATCCAAAACCATCAAATCGGCACTCCTGTCATAAGTGGGATGTCTCAATCACTGGAAATGCGATATAAGGTTCATCTCCGGTGGCAGCATCAATGGGGGTACCAAAGGAGCAGGATTAGCAGGCACGGCTTGACCCGCGATAGAATCTTGCGCTACGGGTTGCTGCGCGTGTAACACCTCCATTCGTCATATGGAATATAACGGTGGGTTCGATCAGGGCCCCACGTAATATTTCACAAACAAACGTCAGAATTACGTATGAATATCAAAATCACATTCCACTCGCATCTTAACTAAGAGCATTCTAGCGAAAGCGTTTTAAGTTGCAAGAACTCAACAAATTTAATGTCCACTAAATATATAAACCACATATTTATATAGATCACCAGGATTGTATACAAGTACACAAACGCTCATGGCCTTAAAGCCTTACATGTTTCTCTTTACAAATATGGCTTCATACATTGGCACGCAGGCCGTCCACAAATGAAATATAAGACTTCGCATGGCCTTCAATGGACTTTAAGCAGCAAGGGCTTCAACCCGCTCAATCCAATTCAGCCTGTCAGCACCTGCAGTTGGACATCAACCCCAAAGGTTGTAAACAAAGCAACGGTCAGCATTAGCTGACCAATTATAATGACCCTACCCCTTACCCGGGGCAGTGGTTCCTTCCCTATATACATTGCAATCACAACAAATATCTATATGACAACAAGTGATCTCAAGCACAACAGCATCACAAGCGCCCACCTCCTCTAGACGCTCCGTGCACTCAGGGCACATTTACGGTGTACTGAATCATCCTTGGCACCACCACTGATCAGAGGCTCTTAACTTGTTAGCTATGGGTATAAGTCTACCCCAATACGCATGCTGGAGACCTCACGCACCCATCCCACTCAGAGGTGTTAACCTCACGACAAACTTGAGCATTAGCATTTCGGATCAACCCACCACTGTGGTGCATCAACCCGGGTCTGGCACGTAACCCCCCATTTGCATTGCCACCAATCGATCTCTCGCAACACAGGTACAGGTCCTCCCTTTCCCATTTCCCAATTCGTCAATAGTGCAGATCTTGACACAGGTCGGCTTTCCCTTTCCTGCTCAGCACACAGCTCTCGCAGAGCCGCTTTCCAGTTCAGCACACACAACACAATGGCTCATACAGAGCTTTTGAAAGTATTCACAATTCACAGGCATCCACATAATACACAGAGTCTTCTCCGGATCACAATATACACATCACCAATCCAGACTAACCATCCGGATGGGCTTCACACAACATTCCTATGTCGTACTACACATTTTCGGCTCTAGATGCATACTCAACCGGGGATATCAACTATCAACCCACTGGAATGACTTACACTTTCCACCGCTTGGTGGAGGATTCCATGCTCATACATAAAGGAGGACTTTACTTGTCTAATAAGGAGATCGTTACCCTTGACGATCGCTTTGGAGCCATGAAACTCTAGCCAGATGGAAATCACCGCCACGGCCATGTCTCCACAAATCTGAACTCGGCACTTGATTCGGCACACTGAAGCTCCTCTGCCAGCTGGATTCCTTAACCTCCTTCCTTCCTTGCTCTCCTCTTTCCCTATATCTTTAGAAAGAGAAAAGCCTAAGATGAATGGAAGTTTATCCTTCCATTCTCGGCTTTATAACAGCAGGGAAGGTCCTGGACCCTTCGATCAAAGTTGAACGAAATGAATGTATACGATTTGCCCAGAAAAGCCTTTTCTTGGGCTGACACGACTTATGACACGCCCGTGTCACAGGCCGTGTTCCTTAAGAGGCATAGGAACCGACTTAACCCGATCAGGACACGGGCATGTGACACGCCCGTGTCACATGCTGTGTGCCAGCCATGGCTTATGACACGCCCGTGTCACAGGCCGTGTGCCCAGCCCTGGCCACAAACAGAGAAGGACATGGCCTCTGACACACACGTGTCATAGGACGTGTACCCAACTCGACTTGCCTCTCGAGAGTAGTCGAGTGCATCTCATCAAGTGAAGTTTGTCGACCTAGAGGAGGACACGACCTCGGACATGCCTATGTCCTAGGCCGTATGCCTCACTCGAGACAAACATGAGACCCACTCGAGACCCACTCGATACCCACTCGAGTGCACAGAGCAGGACACGGCTTGGGACATGCCCGTGTCCCAGGTCGTGTTGCCCAGCCTGAATCCAATTTTGGCATTTGGGGTGTTACAACCCTCCCATTCTTACAAGAAATTCCGTCCCGAAATTTAGCTCAACGGGAGGTACCAACATAACCACGCCCATGTTGCACCTTGATCAAATGATCCGGGTTAGAGCTCAGAGGATACAACTTGTCTCGCCCCATAATATCACACAAAACAAGTCGTTAACAAACATAGTATCATACATACATACACCATATATTTTACATCACGAAAGGAGCAAAGTTCGCTTATTTCCGCTCATCTGCATCTCTCATAATCTGTTTTATGGCCTCCTGTACTCCCAAACTAAACATTTGAGGCTGTTGTACTTCACCTGTTGAGATTTGCGGCTCCAGTAATTTGAGATTGTACACTCGCGGTTGAGCCCGGGATGCAGATGACTCTGTCACTGCCTTACCCTTTTCCTCATAAGACGCACCTGTCTTTTTCTCACCTTTTGAAGGGCCACACCAACAAGTTTTGGCTAAATGCCCTTGCTTCCCACATTTAAAACATGTACGTGTCTCAACACGTTCTTGCCCATATGTTGCTCCCGAAGCAACATTCGAAGGAGTTTGTTAAGTAGGCCTGAACCTCTTCTTGTCTCGTTTCCTAAACTCTGATTGTTCCGACTGTGGAACTTTGAATTCCAGCTTTTCCATTGCCAAGTTATTCTTGTCCTGCACATATTTCAAATCTTTCTCCAGCGCACGGGCAGTATCTACTAATGCCTGGAAACCTTAGTTCACCAAACTCAGGAGTGCTAAGGCCGTGTCCCCCTAAAGCGGCAGGCAAGCTCAACCATCACGCCCGAACGCCCGTGTCCCGTGTCATACGCCCGTGTCTGAACCTATTCATCTCACACGGCCTGGCACACGGCTTGCACACGCCTCCGTGTGCACCAGGACACGCCCGTGTCCCGCAAACACGCCCCAACCCGAGAAAGTAGACCCCGCATAGCGCCCCTGCCTGGTAAACTCGAGCATCGACACGGCAGCCGCACGGCCGTGTCCTGGGCCGTGGCCCCCTCTAAGTCGAGCGAAAATCGACACCAGCACTCGACACAACTCACGCCCTGCGAACCCTGCACCACGCCCTGTGACGTTGGAACTCCCGATTTTGCTCAAAATGATCCTCTTGACTTCGGGGTGTTACATACTTGGCTAGAAATAATCTGGAGAATTCTTCTATCGAGATCTCCTCTAATCCTCGACCTGCCAAGCGGTGCAATTCCACTTCGTCCCACCAAAGCCTCGCGTCTCCTTCCAGCAGAAAAGTGGCTAAGGTAACTATCTACCCCTCCTCAGTCCTGATTGCTGTCAGGATCCTCTTCACTCTTGCGAGCCAATATTCAGCCTGCATTGGTGATCCCTCCCCTCCAAACATAGGTGGATGAAAATACATAAACCGTTTCAGTTGCTCGTTAGCTACTTGCTCGTCAATCAGAGCCTCAATACGCTCTTGCCTTGCACCAAGCCTTACTGTCACCCCTGCAAGCTTTGCCTGCCCAATAGGCTGTCCATGTAATACTGCGAGCATCGTCTCAGTAACCAAACATATGGTCTCCGTTGAGGGAGGAGGTGTCGGCACCTCAGCTGGTGCCGCACTCTCATCGGAATGCTGGGGCTCAGACTGCCCAGCATCACTCCTTGTCACCTATCAATGTACAAAACACCATTAAGGGACATCCAGAACGGCAAATATACATTGTCTCCAAACTCACGTTCTTCAAGTGTATGTATTACATTCCTAGTGGACATTCGTGAGTTCAAATATATTCTTCCTACCACAAACCTGAGGCTCTGATACCACTTTGTGACGCCTCAATTCGTCATATGGAATATAACGGTGGGTCTGGTCGGGGCCCCATGCCATATTTCACAAATAAACAATGGAATTACATATGAATATCAAAATCACATTCTACTCGTATCTTAACTCAGAGAATTCTAGCGAAAGCATTTTAAGTTGCAAGAACTCAACATAAGTAATGCCCACTAAATATATAAACCACACATTTATATCTATCACCAGGAATGTATACAAGTACACAAATGCTTATTCCCTTAAGGCCTTACATGTTTCTCTTTACAAATATGGCTTCATACATCGGCACGCAGGCTGGCCACACATGAAATATAAGACTTCGCACGGCCTTCAAGGGCCTTTAAGCAGCAAGGGTTTCAACCCGCTCAATCTAATTCATCCCGTCAGCACTTACAGTTGGACATCCACCCCAAAGGTGGTAAACAAATCAATGGTCAGCATTAGCTGACCAATTATAATGACCATACCCCTTACCCATGGCAGTGGTTCCTTCCCTGTATGCATCGCAATCACAACAGATATCTTCATCACAACAAGTGCTCTCAAGTACAACAACATCACAAGCGCCCACCTCCGCCAGATGCTCCGTGCACTCAGGGCACATTTACGGTGTAATGATTCATCCTTGGCACCACCGCCAATCAGAGGTTCTTAACTTGTTGGCTATGGGTATAAGTCTACCCCAACACGCATGCTGGAGACCTCACGCACCCATCCCACTCAGAGGTGTTAACCTCACGGAAAACTTGAGAATTAGCATTTCAGATTGACCCACCACTGTGGTGCAGCAATCCGGGTCTGGCCCGCAGTCCCCCATTTTCATTGCCACCAATCGATATCTCACAACACAGGTACAGGTCAGCCCTTTCCCATTGCTCAATTCATCAATAGAGTAGATCTTGACACGAGTCGTCTTTCCCTTTCCTGCTTAGTACACAGCTCTCACAGAGACACTTTCCAGTTCCGCACACACAACACAAGGGCTCATACAGAGCATTTGAAAGTATTCACAATTCATAGGCATCCACACAATACACGGAGTCTTCTCTAGAACATAACATACACATCACCAATCCAGACTAAGTGTACGGATGGGCTTCACACAACATATCTACGCCGTACTACACATTTCCGGCTCTAGATGCAGACTCAACGGGGGATATCAACTATCAACCCATTGGAATCGCTTATGCTTTCCACCGCTTGGTGGAGGATTCCATGCTCTTGCATAAAGGAGGACTTTACTTGTCCAAGAAGGAAATCACCGCCACGACCTTGTCTCCACGAATCTGAACTCGGTTCTTGATTCAGCACGCTAAATCTCCTCCGTCAGCCGGATTCCTTCTCATCCTTCCTTCCATGCTCTCCTCTCTCCATATCTCTTTAGAAAGAGAAAATCCTAAGATGAATGGAAGTTTATCCTTCCATTCTCGGTTTTATAACCGCAGGGAAGGTACTAGACCCTTAGATCAAAGTTAAAAGAAATGAACAGATACAATTTGCCCAGAAAAGCCTTTTCTTGGGCTGACACGGCTTGTGACACGCCCGTGTCATAGGCCATGTACCCAACTCGACTTCCCTCTCGAGAGTCATCGAGTGCATCTCATCGAGTGAAGTTCGTCGACCCAGAGGAGGACACAGCCTCGGACACGCTCGTGTCCTAGGCCATGTGCCTCACTCGATACACACTAGAGACCCACTCGAGACCCACTCGAGTACACAGAGCAGGATAAGACCTGAGACACGCCCGTTTCCTAGGCCGTGTTGCCCGGCCTGAACACAATTTTGGGATTTGGGGTGTTACAGTGCGGGAGCGGCAGACAACAATGACTGAATCTATGACTGCATCGCAACTAACTACCTCCAAAGAGCTTCATTGCTCTGGCATAATCTCTCGATCAACGCATCACTCTGAGCACCTGACGACACACCCTATGACTGTGGAGTCTACCTCGTCGCAGGATGCTTTGGCGGTATTTCTAAAAAGTAAAGAACGACTCGTCTAAAATCCTAGATTACAACTGGGTCACCCAACTAGTTCAGACCATACTCAAGACACTTGCTTATGCTGCAACTTTATCTGGTATTTTATAATGATGTTATGTCCTACTTAGGATGATATCCTCTCATCCTATTTACTCATGTGCCTATGAGGTGAATGCATGAATTCTTTATTTTTATTTAAAATCATGTGTGCACATGTATTATCATGTAAACCTTAACTTAGCACGCGTGCTTATGCGATGGTATGCTATGTATGTAGTGCTATCCAATCTAAAAAGTCCTTAATGCAAGCATGAGTGACGTATAAATGAAATTTTATTCATCTCATACAACAGAGCATCACATGCAATGAGAAAAGAAAACATGTTAATGGGCACCCAAGTGATGATGGTTAGTCATCCCATACTACATAACCGTCACTTGTTGCCTCCTATGGTGGATCGATATACAAACACATATTATGCATCCCATACTACATAATATGCCCCCATATACTTCTTATTATGCCATGAGTGTAGTGCCTATGCTTCGATTAAGACGTACTGATGACACATCGGTGTGTGTATGCAAATGAAAGAATGGAAACAACCTAAACGAGATTGGCTTGTTCGACCAACTTGTCAAACCAACCTCCCTCTGATACCAAATGTCACAACCCGTATTTTTTACCGCCAAATAAGGTATATCAGAGTAACAGAAAAAATGCTCGTCATGATGCCATGCCAGTAGGGGATAACTGCGGACGCTCAAGCAAAACTCCTACTTAACCATGAAGACAAGTTCTTTAAGTTATTTACAGTGAAAATCAATTTATGTAAAATAGTTAGTCGTATCTCTCGGCTTAGTGGCTCATCTAGTCCATGAAAAAAGTAGTTGTACGCTGCGGAAAATACTTTTTTTATGAGATTAAACTTCCTACATGAGCTTAGAGGTCCCTAGAGGACGTACACCTCAAGGTATGCAAGTTCTAAATTTATAATAGAAATAAGAGTAGGTTTTTACGGTCGCTACATATAGTGATTTAACATTTTGAAAATGTGCAATACATGACGTAATAATAGTAGTTTTTATACTTGAAAAATAACTACCATGCAATCCTAACATAAAATGTCCCAGAGAGCAAGTAATCAACATCCATAGAAATAAAACTAAACAGCTAGCAAGCATCCAAAAACACAATAGTCCTATGGGCATCAACAAACTGACACGAACCCACACAAATCCAAGTATGTCCGAACTAGAAAAGCAAAATAATCAACAATCTACCTCGCTATCGCGAGGCAACAACCACGACTAACACTGCCGCTCAAGCACTCCAAAACCAGCACCGAACTAAGCTACAGCTCTGAACCTGAGGCATTCCAAAGATAGAACACCTCAGCAAGAAGGTATAAGTGATGGCAGAAAGTAAGGCAAAAGTAATCAAGGTCATGGGCTACCAACCCAAGTCCAAAGAAAAAAATACTTAGTTAAGGTACAACAGTAAGGTGCAAAAGTTAAAAAGGGAACACTTACGTGAAGTGTCACATAAAACAACAGCATGCCAAATGCACAAGACCATAAGGGAAAAAGGGTCGAGATTAAGTCATTAGGAAGAGGAACAAACCCCTACTAGCCACCTGTGGTCAACTCCACCAAAAAAACCAAAACGGGCGGGGTGGCCAACCCAAAGACAATTCATCCGTCTAAAAGCGAGGTAGACTGGATACTCCACCATACACCGCAAATGCCCAAAAAAACCCGGTAGAGCCCCATAAAGTGCTAATAGGGAGATCAAACATTGCGGCGGTGGATTCACCAAATAATAACACCCGCAACAAAGAAAAACTTGGAAGGAACACCCCGTAACAATCCGCATTTAGTGCTCAGAGGCACACCACAACTCAATCGGGGCCTGGTGGCTTCTCTCGCCCCACGTCATCGCCAAAAAGAGAAACCATGATAGAAAAACTCTAGTCAAAATTGGCACATCTGATTCTACTTAGACAATTCTAGAATTAAATCGGTTGATCAACCTTTAGGAAGAATTTTACAATCCCAAATAACTCTAACGCATGCTACATGAAAGTTACGGAATGGTAAGAAGAGTGATATTTAATCTCATCATCAAAACATATGGAACTTTCAATTTTAGGTAACCAACATTAGGAACAAGAAATTAAAATGGAAATGGACAGAGATCTCATCAATACTGAAACCGGCAAGATAAATATTAGTCATGATAGCAAGAAGTTAGAAACTTATACAAATCTGAATAAAGAAGGGAAGGGGAAGAGAAAAACCATCACTTGCCTTGATTTTACTAGAGAATGACGTCCAAAATCACTCCTTGACGTAGATCGGGGCTAGAGAAGATGAGGGAAGTCGAAATCTAACAAAAACGGACAAAAATCGGAGTTAGGGCCTAGTGATTTTGGTGTTGAGTAAAGCTTACTCACTCAACGACTAGTGACATAATATATGTCTAAGTATTTTGGTGTTGAGTAAAGCTTACTCACTCAATGCCTAGTGATAGAAAATCTGTCCAAGTGTTTTGGCATTGAGTGAAGGTTGCTCACTCAATGCCTATATTAATATTGCTTGAATTTTGACTAAGTCCACATGTGATGACGTTAACAAGATTTCAAATGTTGCAGGAAGTCTACAGTACGCGATAATCGGCACCACGGGCCTACTGTACGACATTTGTTGTTAAAGTAAGTTGTTTTCATCAACTCATGTGGGTCCCAATACTCAATAGAGCCATTGAGCTTCAGGAATAAAAGAATGAGGATCAGCTTGGTGAAAACAACTTCTGGATTATTCTGAATAGAAAAAACTTCATCTTCTTCCTCGTCATTATTGTTGAGGCTGAAGCTTGAAGGACAAAAATTTGCTGATCAAGAGGTTCAAGTAAGTTAGCAGCAACAAACTTCGTCTGCTACAGTAAGTTCAGAAGGTAGTTCTGAGAAAGAAGAAGAAGTAGAGCATCGTGGTCTCTGTAGTCAAGTTAGCTGATTGAAGAACACAAGATCTATCAAATCATTAGTCTTCCTCAGCAAGTTCAGAAACAAATTTCTGAGTCACTTCCAGCATAAGCAACAGCTTATTGAAGAATAATTTTCTTGTTTCTGAGAAGAAGTTAGGGCTGGTGTAAACTCAGCTCAGGATGCAAGCATAGAGAAATCTCTCTGGTGTCAAATCAACCATACCAACCAACCTTTCTCCCTGTAGGATCCATTTTGGATCTGAGTGTAGGATCTAGCTACAGATCTGAGGTAGGGCTTTGTCCTAAGAGTAGAATCCATTTTGGATCTGAGTGTAGGATCTTATTGCAGATCTGAGGTAGGGATTTCGCCTAAGAGTTGGATCCATTTTGGTCCTGTGTGTAGGATCTGATTGCAGATCTGAGGTAGGGATTTGGCCTTAGACTAGGATCTTTTGGATCAAAGTGTAGGATCTGGTTGCAGATCTGAGGTAGGGCATTGTCCTGAGAGTAGGATCTAGTTTGGATCTGTGGTATGGCATTTCAATATAAGGTAGGAGAGTTATACACTCTGCATGTAGGACCTTTGGGTCTAAGTGTAGGATACAGATTTGGATCTGTGGTAGGGTCTTGTGCCTGACCTGTAGGAGAGTCATTTTCTCTAAGTTAGGGCTATCCTCGCATCCTGAGTTTTAGGGCCTTTGTGCCTAAGGTAGGTGATCTTTGGATCACTGAGTTATAGGGTCTTGTGCCTTAGTGTAAGTCTTGGAGGAGACTAAGTGGTCCTGCGGGATCGTGTTGTAAACTTTTAGGAGCCAAGATTGGAGAAGTCACTTGTCTAACAAGCTATTAGAAAGGAGGGAGGGAAAGTGGATGTACCCATAATATGGGGAACCACTATAATTCTTTGTGTGCTCCTTGTGTTGTTTTTTTATTGCAGGTTGTGTGTTTCTTGAAAACAAAAAACTACTAACTCACAAAGCACTTAAATAAGGAGCATAAAAGATAGTCACAATAGAATAAGAAACCTATTCACCCCCCTCTAGGTGATTTAGTTATCCTTGAAATTAAAGACTTTCAAGTGATCAGAGGGAGGTTGCTCAAAAAGGACTCAATAGTCTTAGTGATCTCTAATGATAACTAAAAGGTTTGTTCTTATGAGTTTAGGAGTGAAACATAAGGAGTGGAGCTCAATAAAGCTTCAAGTCTACAAAAAGGAAAAGACCTACAATGGGTTGTTAGCAGCTGTTATAGATGATGAAGACTATCCTATTGCCAAGATAGGAATCAGAGTGAAAGAAATTGTACCTAATCACCTAGAGGGGGGGGGGGGGTGAATAGGTGTCTAAATCTTTTTACACTTTTTAGGCAAAATTCAGCTTATATCACAGAGTTATAATTACTTTAACACAGAAATCAATCAGCAATCACAGAATCACACATGCACAGAGTGGACACACAGATTTATAGTGGTTCCCCAAGGTTTGGGTACATCCACTTTCCCCCTTCGCCTATCTAGTAGTGTACTAGATTCGGCCAAACTCCTCCACTATCTCAGATCCTTAGATCTTACACTCAGAACCCCAAAATAGGTTTCTACAACTCAGGCCCAAGGCCCTACAACTCAGTCTTCTTCAAAGACCTACACTCAGCTTCTTCACAAAGCCTACACTCAGCCACAACAGGCCTACACTCAGCCACAACAGGCCTACACTCAGAGATAAGAATCTCCTACACTCAGGCACACAGGCCCTACCACTCAGCCTTTATAATTACAGGCTTACAACTCAGATCCCTAAGGATCCTACAAGAAAATAAGAATACAAAGAATATACCTATATCTTAGAGAAAAGAGAGATGAGTTGATAGGTTCTTGATGAGTTCTTGAAAGAACTCTGCTGAGAACAATCTCACTTGGCTTTTCTTCAAAGCTTCCTGAATGTAGAACACAATAGGATTGATTCTCTGCAGCTAATCTTCAATCACTGCAACTTAAGATTCAGAACTAGGTCTGAACCCTTCTTCACAGCCTGGTTCCAACGGCTGTCTTCTTGGAAGGAGCTCTCTGTCTCCAACTACTTAGATCTTCACTTGATTCTTCAATGAATAGCTAGATCTTCTTTTCTTTTTCAATCACTTGATCATCGTCTTTCTGTTGACAGTATAAGCCTTTATATAGGCCTTCTTCATGGTGACCGGCAGATCCGGTTCCTAACAGCTTTCTGACATCTCTGACAGGTGCAGCAGACCGGCTAGAATGACACCTGTCAAGTCATCCAGTCAGTTCTTGAAATAACTGTAACTGTCTGAAAGTGTCGAGACAATCTGTCTTTAAGTGTCGACACTTATAGACTAAGTGTCGACACAAGTTAACTAAGTGTCGACACTAGCCTTCAAGGTGTCGACACAACTCCTTGTGTTGTAGAATTTATATCTCGACATTGCTTCTTCATCATGTGTCGACACTGATATTGAGTGTCGACACAACTCCTTGTTCTTCAGTACTTAGTTGAATTCTTGTAAGTGTTGACACAACTCCTTTGTGTCGACACATCTTCATGTGTTGAACTTGTTCAGTGTCGACATATCTTCATGGTGTCGACACATGCCTTCTGTATTGATACTTGCTGAGTGTCGACACTGCTCCTTGTGTCGACACATTCTTCTTCTGTTGAGACTTTGGCTGAGTGTCGACACATCTCTTTAGTGTCGACACTTGTACTTAGAATTTTTTTTTGTTGAACTTTGCTGAGTGTCGACACAGCCTCCAAGTGTCGACACTTTCTTCATGTATTGAGTCTTCTGCTGTGTGTCGACACATTCTTCATTGACTCGACACTTTCTTCAAGTGTTGAGTCTTCTGCTGAGTGTCGACACATTCTTTATTATGTCGGCACTTACTTCAAGTGTTGAGTCTTCTGCTGAGTGTCGACACATTCTTTATTATGTCGACACTTATACTTAGACTCTGCTGAAATTTGCTGAGTGTCGACACAGCCTCCAAGTGTCGACACTTTCTGATGTAGACACAGTTCTTCTGGGTGTCGACACTACTTCTAAGTGTCGACACTTCTTCACTGGACGTTTCTTCATTGAGTGTCGACACAGCCTTCATGTGTCGACACTTTCTGTCTGGTGTCCACTCTTCATCCCTGGTGTCGACACAATTACTCCAAGTGTCGACACTGCTTGCCTGGGTGTCGACACAAGTCTTCTTAAGTGTCGACACTTTGCTCCTGGGTGTCGACACATGGACTTAGAAACTTTTCATCTTTCCCTGCAAATACTTATCCTGCACAAGGCAACTCAAAATACATAAAATACATTTTGATGTATATCATTGAGTAGGGCGAGGCTTCTTCAAATCAGGTACATTTAAACCAATGTACCCAACAATCTCTCCCTATTTGGAGAAGTCATAACCCTTAGTCAATGATATATATACCTTACATAACAAAATTATAGTATGATGTAAAACATGATTATGCAATCAAGGAAAACATAAACATGTATCAAACAAAATATGTAAACACAGATATCATCTCAGAACAATTATGAAATAGATTAATAACACATCACATTGTTCTAACAACTATGTCATATTCATTATACAAAAGTTTACAGAATGTTTTAATACAAGTGATTACATAGTAAACTTAAGATAATGCTATTCTATTTTTGCTCAGCCTCCTTGATCACTATGACCTTCCCAGTCTGTATCTTTGCTTGCACAGGGGCTTCAGCATCTTCAGTATCAGCAGGCTTCTTTCCTTTCAGATCCTTCTTCTTTAGCTCTTCAGCTTTAATCTTCTGCCTCTCAAAGTAATGATAAGGCTTGGTAAAGTACTTGCTAGGCTCCTGAGCATTAGGAGGTAGCTTTCCCATCTTTGCCTTTCTTCTATATTGCACTATGGCATCTTGCCTGTTTTCATGCTTTCTCCTTTCTAGTTCAGAATACCACTTGTTTCTGTCTTGAATATTATCTTTGGCAGCCTTCCAAGCAGTCAAAATAATATTTCTTGAAGTGGGGCTCCAATGTTCAAAATCAGGCCTTTGTTCAGCTTGCTCTCTGAACCTCTTCTTAGACAGTCTGGCTTCTTGTTCTTTCAGTATAGCTTCTTGTACAGCTTCAGATACTGGCTGAACCACCTTTTCTATGATGACATTCTGCTGTCCCTCAGGTGGGCTATACATAGACTGTATATCTGCTTGTACCATATCAAAGTCTGGTGGAGGATAGATCACCTGAGCTACTTCAGCTTGCTCACCTCCAAGATAGGCAGGATTAATCCCAGACTCAGCAACATTATCATCATCACATAAAGGAGGATAACCAAGAGTGGCTCTGATGGAATTGGAAATCCATTTGGCATGATCAGAGCCTGCAATGACTAACACCCTCTCCCCCTTTATGACTTCTCTTTCTATGTGATCTCTTAAATCATCTTTCTGAAATCTGATTTGGGCATTTAGATAATTGACTCCATCCTTGTAGAAAGGTTTTAACCTTTGGAGTTTTTCAGTGAGGAGCTTCTGGGAATCTTGAATTGCAGAAGTTACAGTAGTTAGACTTTCTTACAATTCTTTGTCAAACTCCTCTTTGGCAGTGGTCAGGGCTGCATTCTGTGTAGTGGCTATATTCTTAAGTTCAGTGACAATTGCATTGTAGGAAGATGTTAAGTTATCATTCATTTTGATTTGATTCTCCAGTACATAGCCTTGCTTTACTTCAAGTTCATCCACTTGAGCTTTTATCTTCTCATGATGTGTTGCTAGATATACTACTGCATTCCCTCCCTTGTGGAAGCAGTCAGTCATCTCCTTCTTATTTAGATTCATCTCAAATCTAATAGACTTAATGTCTTGGGCCAGGTCAAATTGTAGAGACTTATGACCCTCATCCATATATGTTTCTATAGCTTTCCTATGCTCATCAAGCTTTATTTGCATTGCAACTATCAGAGAACTGTAATCTATAGATGGTGCTGGCTGTGATAGAGGCTGGGGTGCAATGGTTTGTAAAGCCTTTTTATAATTCTGGCTCCTTCTTTTAAATACTTGGAATTTCCTTTTCTTTGTTCTAGCAGCCTCCTCATCTTCAGAAGCTGATGTGCTTGCTATTTCTACCCTCTCCCTAGGTAGCTCCTCAACATTCTTTGGTTTCTCAGGCTCTTTCCTTGCAGTTTCTTCCAGAATCTCCACTTGCTCCCCCTCAACTGGAGCATTCTCCCCCTCAGCAGCAGCACTTGCTTTCTCAAAGTCTGTTTGATCCAGATTAAGGAAGAGATCTTCCATTGTAAATTCTTGTTGAGGTTGTGATGGAGAATCCCTTGTCTCATCAACAACTTGATCAGATACAACTTGAGCTGCAACAGATGTGTCCTCCATGACAACATCTGGGAGTTGACTATCAATCTGAGGTTGCTGATTAACATTATTTAATGAATCAGACAAAACAGTATCCTCAATAGGGAAAACTAAGTTATTGATTTCAGTGAGTACCTCAAGTATGGTGTTTGTAGCTTGTTCACTTTCTAGTGGAGTTGGCTCTTCCACTACTAGAGGCTCCCCCTGCATAGAATCCTTGTGAAGAGGGCTAGCCTGTGGTAGCACCCCCTATCTCTCAGCATCATCTTGTATAGCTGGAGACTTTCCAGCAATTCCAGTGTCTTCTTCATCAGGAGTGAAGACAACTTGCTCCTCAGAGCTGCTAGAGGAATCTTGAGCCACTGGGGCTGTCTTCTTCTTCTTCTTTAGTGGGGTTTCCTTCTCAGGTGTTGGCATCTCCTTGGTCAAGACCCTATCCCATCTTGAGAAGAGTCTCATGTCCATCTTTCTCATGTGGTTAATCTTTGATCCAACAGCTTGACTCATTGCTTCTGGTATACTACCAGCCAAGTAAAGACTGAGTATCCTACCCAAATTGGGCTTCTTCATACTCTTTTTAATCTTCTCAAAGATTACTACAGACCAATCAGTTTTTAATGTGAAGATAATCCTTGTCATGAGACTGAACATATGGGCTGATACCCTGTCATGCCCTCCAGGCTTACTCAAGATCACCTTACCAACAATTTCAGAGAGGAATTTTCCTTTGCTGTTTATCCCCTTCCTATTGAACACTGATCCAATTTTTATATTGGAATCCAGACCACACCAAGTTAATGCTTCCCTAGTTTTAGAAGCAAAAACATTCTCTTCTTCCTTAGTCCTTGGTAACTGAAGTACTTTTCTCAAACTCTTAGATGTGACCTTCACCTTTTCTCCATGAACCCTTGACTTTATCTTGAGTCCAGAGTCGTCTAGGGTTGCTCCATTCAGAAATTCTAATACTTCTTTTTTCCATATTTTGGTTGGCTCTGAAACAAGAAAATCTAACCCTGAATTTGCAACTAGGGTTACCACATCCTTGATTTCTGGATCTGCGTCATCAAATGCGTGTCGCACTAGTTCATAGCCTTCATTTACGTTCTCCTCGAGCTTGGGCGCCATTAGGGTTTGAAGAATTTGAATTGAGAGAAGAGAGGTGTCGACACACAAGTTTGGTCTCGAAACATTAGTGAGCGTGGCGACAGACAATTGCGAAATCCTATTTATACCTTTCTAGGATTGAAGATGAGAGGGCGCGTCAACAAACTCAAATTGTGTCGACACTGTTGAAAAGTGTCGACAAAGACTTATAATGTCTCGACAACAATGTGTCGACACAAGTATAGTCGACAGAATATATGTGTCGACACTTGTTTATGTGTCGACAGCGCTTAGCTCGACATTTAGTCGAGATATTACTTCACTAATTCTGCATAAAGTCTAAGTGTCGACACCACCTTGGATGTGTCGACACCTACTTATCATGTGTCGAAACTAATTTTCTGAATTGTCGACACCAACTTCCTAGATGTGTCGACACCTTTTCTCTGAAGTGTCGACACCAATTTTCTGTCTCGACACAGACAACTCTGTGTGTCGACACTATTTTACTTAGCCATTTCTGTAAACTTATTCTAAGTTTATCATACCTAATTCAATTTTAAACCTATTGAACTTGGTTTCTTCTAAAGGCTTAGTATACATATCAGCTAGTTGATTATCTGTATTTACATATTCTAGTGAAATATCTTCTTTTTCTACATGTTCCCTAAGAAAATGATATTTTATTTCAATATGTTTAGTTCTACTATGGGAAACAGGATTGTTTGCAATAGATATAGCACTAGTAGAATCACAAAATAGTGGTGTTCTACTTACCTGAATTCCATAGTCTACTAGCTGATGTTGTATCCAAAGAAGTTGAGCACAGCAACTTCCTGCAGCCACATATTCTGATTCTGCTATGCAGATAGCCACACTTGTTTGCTTTTTGCTACTCCATGAGATCAGTCTTCCACCTAGGAATTGACAGGTTCTAGTTGTACTTTTTCTGTCTTCTTTGCAGCCTGCAAAATCTGCATCTGAATAACCTGTTAGATCAAAGTCTCCATTCATAGGGTACCAAAGGCCTAGATAAGGAGTGCCCTTAAGATATCTTAGAATTCTTTTGACTGCTGTCAAATGAGACTCTTTAGGGCATGCTTGGTACCTAGCACAGACACATGTAGCATACATAATATCTGGTCTACTTGCAGTGAAATACAATAGGGAGCCAACTATCCCTCTATACAAAGACTCATCTACAGGTTTCCCTACATCATCTTTGCTAAGAGACATACTTGACCCCATAGGAGTATTCATGGTACTGGATGAATCCATACCATACTTCCTTATGAGTTTTAGGGTGAACTTAGACTGGCATATGGATAATCCTGTCTCAGTTTGTCTAACTTGGAGACCCAAGAAGAACTTAAGTTCCCCCATACTGCTCATCTCAAATTGTCCTTGCATTAGTTTTGGAAACTTTTTGCAAAGACTACTTTCAGTAGACCCAAATATGATGTCATCTACATATATTTGGACTAGTATTATCTTGCCTCTGGATTCCCTAAGGAATAGAGTCTTGTCTATTTTCCCCCTTGTGAATTTATTCTCAATGAGGAAACTAGACAGGGTTTCATACCAAGCCCTAGGGGCTTGTTTTAACCCATACAAAGCCTTCCTAAGTCTATAGACATAATTAGGTTGAGTTGAATCAACAAAACCTGATGGTTGTTCCACATAGACTACTTCCTTTAGATTACCATTCAGAAAGGCTGACTTAACATCCATTTGGTAGACTTGAAATCCTTGATAGGTTGCATAGGCCAGAAACATCCTTATGGTTTCCAGTCTGGCTACTGGAGCAAAAGTTTGATCAAAGTCAATACCTTCTTCCTGCCTATATCCTTTAGCAACCAATCTTGCTTTGTTCTTTATGATGACTCCATGTTCATCCATCTTATTCCTAAAGATCCACTTGGTCCCAATTATGTTGTGGTCTTTTGGTTTAGGAACAAGCTCCCAGACTTTGCACCTTTTGAACTGATTCAGCTCTTCTTGCATTGCCTCAATCCAATGAGGGTCTATGATGGCTTCTTCAAACTTCTTTGGCTCTACTTGGGATAGAAAACTGGAGTAGAGTACTGCACTCTGATTTCTGCTCCTTTTTTGTACATCTTGTCTTAGATCACCAATGATTTGATCTGCTGGATGATCTCTTAGATGCCTATTAGCTGGAGGCATCCTGGTTTCAGGTTGAACTCCTTCAGCTTCTTCATTTTGCTGCTCTCCTTGGTCTTCTTCTACATTAGGTACATGTAGTACTCCCCCTGGACAACAGCCACTATCTTCTACTTGCTGTCTTGTAGTAGGTCCTTCTTCTATAGTGAGCTTGTCCATCTTCTCAGTCACACCTGTGGAGCTGTAAATACTACTAGACAACTCATTGTTAATAAGTCTAGTTTCATCAAATACTACATGTACAGACTCTTCTACAACTTGAGTAGACAAGTTGTAGACTCTATAAGCCTTACTATTATTGCTGTACCCAACAAAGATCCCCTATTGGGACTTGGCAGCAAACTTGGTCAAGTAAGACTTTCCATTGTTAAGTATAAAACACTTACAACCAAAGATCCTTAAATAGGATAAGTTTTGTTTTCTGCCTTTCACAATCTCATAGGGGGTCTTGTTGTGGCTTTTAGTAATGGTAGCCCTATTAATTACATGACATGCAGTATTAACTGCCTCAGCCCAGAAATATTCTGGGAGAGATGTGTCACTTAATAGGGTCCTACCAGCCTCAATCAAGGTTCTATTTTTCCTCTCAGTAATGCCATTTTGCTGAGGTGTTCTTGGTGAAGAAAACTCCTGAAATATCCGAAATTCTTCACATAATTTTGCCATACTATCAGACTGAAATTCAGTACCATGGTCACTTCTTATTTTGACCACTGTACTATCTAACTCATTCTGAATTTGTTTGACAAAGCTATAGAAGATACTAGGTGTTTCAGATTTCTGTCTAAGGAAGAACACCCAGGAAAACCTTGAGTAGTCATCTACAACCACAAAGGTATAGACCTTCCTTCCTAGGCTGTGAACTGGCATAGGACCAAAGAGATCCATATGGAAGAGGTATAAACTCCTCACAGCATCTTTGTTTTCAATGCTATTAAAGGTGGATCTAGTCTGCTTGCCCTTTTGACAAGCTGAGCACATTCCATCTTTAATACACTTAACTTGAGGATCATTCCTCACTAACTCTTTGCTATAGAGTTGGTCAATTGTCTTGTAGATGAGATGGGCTAGCCTCTTGTGCCATTTGACACAATGAGAGACTTTCTCATCAGCTACAAGACACACTGGAGAACCATTGTTCTCACACATAATGTCTAGACAGTAGACATTATTTTTCTGTAACCAGTCAAAATGATCTCTTGATCATTTGATCTCCTGATATGACAACCATCTTTGACAAATGAGATGTCATATCCTAAATCACTCAGTTGACTTATACTAATAAGATTATGTTTCAAACCTTTAACATAAGCCACTTGAGTAATAGTTATATGGGTGCTAGAAATGTTACCAAAACCCTTGATGATTCCTTTTTCAGAACCACCAAAGGTGAATTTAGGACCATCCTTGATAGGTGTGTAGTCCTTTAGCAATCCCCTAGTTCCAGTCATGTGTCTGGAACATCCACTGTCCAAGTACCGTATTGGGGCATGGCCACTTGGACTTACCTGCAAAACAGATTAGTTCACCTTAGAACCCAAAGAATTCTTGGTTCCTTGGTGCTGGTTAGTCTGCCTCTTAACAAAGCTACCTGCAGATCTTCCAATAGGCAGTTTACTACTCAACTTGGCATTTGTATTATGCCAACAGTCTATGGCAAAGTGGCCTACCTTGCAACAGCACCAGCACTCAAACCTATTGTACCTTTGCTTAGGTACATCCCTAGCTGTTTTATATACAGATGGCTTGTTGAGAGCTGGGGCTTTGCCCTTAGACTTAAACTGAACAGTCCTTGCAGGTTTAGTAAACCCTAATCCAGTTTTACCTTTTTGATGAACAAATTCATCTATTAATGGTAGAACAGACTTTGGTTTAGAAAACTTTGCAACAATGTCTCTCTCCTTCTGAAGACTAATCTCCAGACTTCTGATTTGATCATTCTTAAATGTTATAGTTCCCATCTGAATAACAGTTATGTTCTTCAGTCTGGCTATTTCATTTTACTTTTGATCAATCAGCTTATCAAAATCAGTTGCAGCCATTTTGAGACTTGCAATCTCCTTAGCCTGACTCTTGGCCAAGGATTTGCTTTTCTTAAATGCTTGCAACATAACTCTATATTCATCAATCAATTGATGAACATCCCCTTCAGATTCAGATCCACTGGCATCACTTGATGCTGATGTAGCTGAATCTGAACTAGCACTAGAAATTGAACTTAAAGAACAATCTTGTACCTTACTAGGTCCAGGCTTCTCCTGAATTTTGTCACCTTCTGTTAAGGCCATCAGTCCTTTGCACTGGATGTCCTCTTGCTCATATATGGAGTTCATTATCTGGATGAACTCCTCTTCCTCTTCTTCAGCATACAGTCCTATGTAAGCTTCTGCTTCTGACTCAGTTTCTGAAGAAGATATGTCTGACAGGCCTTTGTCCTTCTTGGCAACAAAAGACCTTTCCTTCTTGCCCTTGAATTGAGTCTTTTTCTTATCATTAGACTCTTTCCTTTTCTCAGGACAGTCAGCAATAACATGTCCTTATCTGTTACAGCAATATCAAATAATTTTTGATAAAGTTGTTTTGCTTGACTTGGTCTTTTTCCTATCTTTCTTTGATGACTTCTTATTCTGATAATAGTCATCTTTTCCCTGTGAAGTGGATGGCTTTGACCTCCACTGTTTCTTCTTTAGAAACTTCTAAAAGTGTCTTGTGAAGGCTGCAAAATCCTCATCACTCCCACTGCTTTCAGACTTTCTGCTTTCTGAATCATCTAACTCAGTCTCAGCCACTTTTGGAGGTGGAGATGGAGACTTACTTCTGTATTTTCTGGTGGCTTCTGTCTTGAATGTCAGTGTCCTTTCTTTATGTTCACTTCTTGTAGTCTTCTCCTCTTCTTTCCTAACCATCAACTGCATCTCATAGGATAGCAGTTTTCCAAACAGTGTTCGTGGAGGGATATCTGCTAACTTGGCCATTTCCCTAATGGCATAGATCTTGGTGTCCCAATCCTTTGTTAGGGACCTCAAGAACTTATCATTTAACTCATAATTACTGAATTCTTTGTCATAGGACATTAGCTCATTGACAATTCTATAGAACTTCTTATAGCATTCTGTTATGCTATCAGACCTATCTTGCCTGAAACTTTCATATTCCTGGTTTAACAATGACTTTCTGTCCTATCTCACTTCTTCTGAACCCTCCATGTACACTATAAGAGTATCCAACATTTCCTTAGATGTCTTACAGTGTATCAAGTTCTGAAAGGTAGCATCATCTATGACACTCACAATGATATTCTGAGCCCTCTTATCCATTGTGGCTAAAATTATCTCATCTTTTGTCATTTCAGAGAATTCCTTAGGTGTTCTCTGATTTTCATCCAGGACTGAAACCTTCATAGGCACATATGGCCCTTCTTTAACTGTGATGTAAATTCTAGGGTTTGAGGCTTCCATAAACAGTCTCACCCTTTCTTTCAAGATGCCAAAAATATCTTTTCTGCAAATGGGCAACTTCATGGATCCAAGTTCCTTATGATTCTCAGTTGAACCCATGGTTCTTGATTTTCTTGATTCTGCACTTTACTTAGACTGAATCTGCCAACAAGATCTACTCAGACAGTTAAGTCCTTTTTGAGTAACCTGGCTCTGATACCACTTGAAAGAAATTGTACCTAATCACCTAGAGGGGGGGGTGAATAGGTGACTAAATCTTTTTACACTTTTTAGGAAGAATTCAGCTTATATCACAGAGTTATAATTACTTTAACACAGAAATCAATCAGCAATCACAGAATCACACATGCACACAGTGGACACACAGATTTATAGTGGTTCCCCAAGGTTTGGGTACATCCACTTTCCCCCTTTGCCTATCTAGTAGTGTACTAGATTCGGCCAAACTCCTCCACTATCTCAGATCCTCAGATCTTACACTCAGAACCCCAAAACAGGTTCCTACAGCTCAGGCCCAAGGCCCTACAACTCAGTCTTCTTCAAAGACCTACACTCAGCTTATTCACAAAGCCTACCCTCAGCCACAACAGGCCTACACTCAGCCACAACAGGCCTACACTCAGAGATAAGAATCTCCTACACTCAGGCACACAGGCCCTAACACTCAGCCTTTATAATTACAGGCTTACAACTCAGATCCCTAAGGATCCTACAAGAAAATAAGAATACAAAGAATATACCTATAACTCAGAGAAAATAGAGATGAGTTGATAGGTTCTTGATGAGTTCTTGGAAGAACTCTTCTGAGAACAATCTCACTTGGCTTTTCTTCAAATCTTCTTGAATGTAGAACACAATAGGATTGATTCTCTGCAGCTGATTTTCAATCACTGCAACTTAAGATTCAGAACTAGGTCTGAACCCTTCTTCACAGCCCGGTTCCAATGGCTGTCTTCTTGGAAGGAGCTCTCTCTCTCTCCAACTACTTAGATCTTCACTTGATTCTTCAATGAATAGCTAGATCTTCTTTTCTTTTTCAATCACTTGATCATCATCTTTCAGTTGACAGTATAAGCCTTTATATAGGCCTTCTTCATGGTGACCGGCAGATCCGGTTCCTAACAGCTTTCTGACATCTCTGACAGGTGCAGCAGACCGGCTGGAATGGCAGCTGTCAAGTCATCCAGTCAGTTCTTGAAATAACTGTAACAGTCTGAAAGTGTCGAGACAATCTGTCTTTAAGTGTCGACACTTATAGACTAAGTGTCGACACAAGTTAACTAAGTGTCGACACTAGCCTTCAAGGTGTCGACACAACTCCTTGTGTTGTAGAATTTATATCTCGACACTGCTTCTTCATCATGTGTCGACACTGATATTGAGTGTCGACACAACTCCTTGTTCTTCAGTACTTAATTGAATTCTTGTAAGTGTCGACACAACTCCTTTGTGTCGACACATCTTCATATGTTGAACTTGTTCAGTGTTGACATATCTTCATGGTGTCGACACATGCCTTCTGTGTTGATACTTGCTGAGTGTCGACACTGCTCCTTGTGTCGACACATTCTTCTTCTGTTGAGACTTTGGCTGAGTGTCGACACATCTCCTTAGTGTCGACACTTGTACTTAGAAATTTTTTTTGTTGAACTTTGCTGAGTGTCGACACAGCCTCCTAGTGTCGACACTTTCTTCATGTATTGAGTCTTCTGCTGTGTGTCGACATATTCTTCATTGACTCGACACTTTCTTCAAGTGTGGAGTCTTCTGATGAGTGTCGACACATTCTTTATTATGTCGACACTTACTTCAAGTGTTGAGTCTTCTGCTGAGTGTCGACACATTCTTTATTATGTCGACACTTATACTTAGACTATGCTGAAATTTGCTGAGTGTCGACACAGCCTCCAAGTGTCGACACTTTCTGATGTAGACACAGTTCTTCTGGGTGTCGACACTGCTTCTAAGTGTCGACACTTCTTCACTGGACGTTTCTTCATTGAGTGTCGACACAGCCTTCATGTGTCGACACTTTATGTCTGGTGTCGACTCTGCATCCCTGGTTTCGACACAATTACTCCAAGTGTCGACACTGCTTGCCTGGGTGTCGACACAAGTCTTCTTAAGTGTCGACACTTTGCTCCTGGGTGGCGACACATGGACTTAGAAACTTTTCATCGTTCCCTGCAAATACTTATCCTACACAAGGCAACTCAAAATACATCAAATACATTTTGATGTATATCATTGAGTAGGGTGAGGCTTCTTCAAATCAGGTACATTTATACCAATGTACCCAACACGGAGCCCCACTGTCCTCTGTGTTCAGAGATAGTGATTCAGATGATGTTTATCCAATTACAAGAATATAGATCAGGGCCCCTCTATCACATTCAGACAGTGATTCAGATAAGGATGATTATGAGGGAGATGACTACATAAGTTATGGGCTAATATCCATGACAGAAGAAGAATCCTTCCAGAATCAGCATAGTACAAATCTGGTAAATTCCCTATCTAGCTCATCCTCATAATCTGAAGATGAGACCAGTCCAAACTCTGATGCTTCCACATCAAGTGCTGATGATAGATCAGAATAAGAGGAAGATGTCAATCAATTGATTAACAAGTATGGTGCACTTCTGGATGCCTTCAAGAGAGCAGGAAGTTGGCAAAAAAGCAAGCTGAGGAGATTGCCTCTCTACATCTAGCTACTGCCTAGTAGGCCGAGATAGTAACCTTGCTGGATCATAAAATAAGAGAAGTTAGCTAACTAAAAAATATCACTCGCATTCAGGTTGGCACCATCAAGGACAATAACAATCTCATTAGGGACCTTAAAGAGAGGCTCTAGAGGGAGAAAAAGATACTGGCTAGTTATTCTAAGCCAAGTACCGTGCTGCCCTTGATATACTCCTTCTCCTCTCAAAAGGGTAAGAAAGGGTTTGGATTCAAGAGAAGCACAAGAGTTGCCCAGTCCAAATGGAAAGGCACAACTCTTGTTCTGCCACTAGCCTCTAAGCATCCCACTCCTTTTAGGAATGTTCTGTTACCTTCAAATAGGTGTGACCAAGGGAGCATCTATGGTCACTGGATGAATGGTAGATCCACTTGTGTGAACAAATATGTTCACAACAATGGTGGAAGGTATAGTAGGGGAATGAGTGCCTTTAAGTCTCCCCATGAGGAAATACAAATGGCCAATCACGGACCATTTGTCTTTAGTACCGCAGCCCCCACTCTCAAAAACAAGGCAGTAGCCTTCACTCAAGACCTTCCAACAAAGAATCTAACCAAGGGTAAGTCTATCAGTAGCCCAGTTCTAGCTATCTCGAATGCCATAAACTGCATGTCATTTGTAAAGAAGACTATTGTAAATGGTTGTTAGAGCCAACATCGAAAGACTGTTAAAAGGCTCACCTTCAGTCAGATCCTTGTTGAAAGGAACTTGAAGAAGGCTATTGCACCACTTCCTTATGTTCAGTCAGTAGCTAACCAAACTGGAGGACCAACACATAAAATAAGATTCAAAACTCGAGAGTATTGGTGTTGTGGGAAAGTGGGGCATTTTGCCTTAGATTACTGGCATAATCCTACTGTGCCAAGAGCTAGTGTTAGTCTTCCTATGAGAAAATCTGCAAGAAGACAAGTTCAGTTTGAAGCTAATAAGAACCTAGGACCTAATTCTCTTTGGGGTCCTAAGGTAAATTAAATTTTGTTTTGCAGGATAGTCCAAGTTCCCATACCCATATATGGTACTTGGACAGTGGATGTTCCAAACTTATGACCTGAATAAAGAAACTATCTTCAGGATCTTACACTTGTAGATGGATGTGGATTGACTGAATAGCAAGCAAAGGATGTCTAAGACATATGAAAATATTGAGGGGGAGACCAACAAGCTAGATTCTATTGTTGAGGGGGACCTAGGACAGTTTGGTGTGCTGGACTAGCTTGTGTCTTACCAAGTGAGTTTGTGTTAGGAAATCTCCTGAACAAAATGGATCAGTTAGCTAGAGCCATAGTCAAATCTATGGCTAAAGATGAGGAAAAGATCTAGCTCAGTAAGAAGAGACTTGGCAGGGTACAAGGAAGTTGTTGTGAATGCAACATCTGCTCCAAGTCTACAATATAAAGATAAGTAGAACACCTTTATATTATGATTTTACTAGTGCACTGTCAATTATTAAAAATCCCATCTCTCATACCAGGACTGTGCATATTGAGATAAGGTATCTTTGTATTAGAGAGCATGGGGAGAAGAAATAAATTAGTCTTAAATTTGTCTCAACAAATAAGCAAGTGGCTCAAGTCTTTACTAAGCCACTACATGTAGCTAAGTTCAACACCTTCAAATTTGAACTTGGTATGTTGAATTTAGTTAAACTTAAGTAGCTCTCTACCATATATATGCATTGTGCTTGTAGGTAGCAGGTTTATCTAATCCCTGGTGGAAAATTTAGTCAAATTAGACTAAGTATAAAAGTATTAAAAGGATCGAGTATATTGTGTTCAGTCGATGAGTGCGGAAAAATTATCTAGTTGCGGCTAAGTATCGGGAATAAATCACAACCATTGATCATAGACTTGATCCTAAACAGGTACACACCTCTTCGCCTTCTAACTTAGAAATAACAATAAATAGAAGGACTTGTGCAAAAAATAAAATACACTGTTCCTTACCCTCCTCTGCCCAATTTCGCCGAATCGACAAAACTATTTGCCGACCTTCAGAAATTCCAAGCAAAATGGCTCCGAAAGGTCAAGATTTCCTGTTTGAAGGCTCCGAACTAGTTCAAAATGGTTTCAAGGATGCACCAGAAGAGGTGCAACTCGTTCTTCACTAAATCCTGGTCTCTAATCTAGATTTCGTTTTGTCGGAGCACTGTTTTCTCTGGAAGCGAGAGGTACTGTAGCTATACTCCAATGAAAGGTCAACGCTTCTAGATGTAAGATCAATTTAGTTGTCAGTTGAGAGAAGATAAAGATAACTCCAAGAAGATTGAGAAAAGCTCTACAGTTGCCCAGGTTCATAGAAACAGATGAGGAAGAGGACCTGGATTAGTCTGGGATTAGGTCTGCTCTGAAATGGTGTGGCCTGTCTAAGCACACCACTGGCTCCATTATCAGGAAAGAACTAAATATAAAAGGTAAATTTCTAGGTGATGTTATTGGGAAGGCCTTGTTGTGCAAAATAGGCTCACATGATAAGATTTCTAAAAGGATGTTTGAACTCATGGCTAGAGTAATTCTCTCCAAAAGAATAGATTGGGGAAGAGTTATATTTGAAAGAGTAGCAGATTTCTTCACTGAACCCAACATGTGCAGAATACTATCTTTATTTATACTACAAAGTGTTCCAGGGATCCTCAGCATGAGGTTAGGAACTACGATACACCAATTAAGGATAATGGACATCAAGATGCTGGATAGATGGGATCGGGTCCTCCATCCTCAAGGGCAGCCTGTTGACAAGGAGAAACAAAGGATGTTCTAGTACCATCACAAAGCAATACCAGCAGCTTATCTGAACATCCAAAGGATGAGCCCCATTGTAACGTCCCGATTCACGCTAAACCCCACGTGCGCGCTTTTGAGTCAGAAGAGGTGATTTGGGCTCAGGGAAGTATTGGCAACTAGGCTTACACTCGTGTAGGGGAGGTGAAGTTAAGCTAGAGAAGGACACGGGTAAAGATACGGGAGTGTCTCTACCCGTGTGTGTCCATCGGGTACTCGAGTCGACGACTCGAGTTATTCCAGAGAAGAACACGGGTAGTGACACGGGCCTATCACTACCCATGTGTATGGGTACACGGTAGGGTCACGGCATGTCCCTACCCGTGTGTGTCGAACCAGCGACTCGAGTTTTTACAGAGAAGGACACGGGTAGTGACACGGGCATGTCACTACCCGTGTGCATGAGGACACGGTAGAGACACGACATGTCCCTGCCCATGTGTGTCGAGTAGAGCTAGACAAAATGTGTCTCGATGAGGACATGGGTAGTGGCACGGGCGTGTCCCTACCTGTGTGTATCGAGTAGAGCTCGACGAGATGTGTCCCGAGGAGGACACAGGTAGGGACACGAGCATGTCCCTACACGTGTGTGTTAAGCAGAACTCGACGAAGCATGTCCCGAGCAGGATAATGTAAGAAATACGGTCGTGTCACATGGACATGGGTAGAGACACGGGCGTGTCTCTACCCGTGTTTATGTATTGAAACGACAGTCGAACCGTCGACGATGCTTTTCCCGAGCAGGACACAGGTAAGGACACGAGCGTGTCCCTACCCGTGTCATTTTCATATATAAGGGGGAAGAAAAACCCTAGCCATTTTTCATTCCCCTTACAACCATTTCTGAGGGAGAAAACTGCTGGAGAAGAGGTAGGAGGTGCTGGAGCCAATCTACACCCCGCGAAGGACCGCCGCTGCCGAGGAGAAGAAGATGCCGCCAAGGAGAGTTACAAGATCCTTGGCCAGAAATGGTGGAAACGTCGGAAATGAGGTGAGCTTCCTCCCCTCTCCCTTGGTGCTAGATCTTTAGTTATTTATTAGGAGAGACATCGACTCAAGTGAGTCTTGATTTGGGAGGAGTTTTCTAGGAATGGCCATGCTAGGATTTGTGTCCTAGGGATTGGTTGTCTACAACCTCTCCCTTCTTCTATGGGAAGATGGGAGATGGTTTCGTGAAGAGAAGTGTCCTTTTGAGGGTTAATAATGGAGGAGGAAGTCTGGATGTGTTTTGGGGAAGATCGACTTGAGGAGGAAGATGAACCCATGCCGTTCATTCCACCTTAAGATGCGTGCAGAATCTGTGTTCTGCACGCAGCGACCTTCTTGGCCATTTTCAAGTGTGATATGTCCAGAACTGGGCTTTCATCTAAACATGAAAGTCGAAACTCTTGAAAATACCTTTCTAACAAGTGGTTGCACGTCATTAGGTGAAGTCTGTAGGCACAGGAAAGTCTGAACGAATTTGGTGGCTGACAAACTAATCGTACAGAAATTGTGTTCTGTACGCTACGGGCTTAAATGCCGATTTCAAGTGTGTTACTCTTAGATCTGGGTTGTGGTCTGAACATGAATGTTTAACACATGGGAAGACCTTTCCAACGATGGGTTACACCCCTTCAACGGATTCTTGTAGCTTCGGGAATCTCCGGTCAAAATCGTTGTCCAAAAGGTGTCATGCACCTAAAATTCTGGGGTTGGCGTAGAATCGGGTTTGGAATCGGTAGAGACAATGTAGCAAATTGACATTGAGGTTGGGTGAACTCTTTTATGTTAACCATCATAGTTCAATGCATTATTAGGTTTGATGAATGGTTTCCAACGTAAATGATTTGTGATGTGAAGCGTACTTAAACGAAACGATTTGGTAGAAATTAGTGAACCAAAAGAAATACGCATAATATTAATTATGTGTTGAAATCATTTGGAAATGAATTGTAGGATGCTAATCTATGGCCATGTGAATAATTGTTTAACGGAATCAATTTAGTAGTCCAATGCTTAGAGTGGTGTCTCCCTACGGGTTGCATTGTGCAAGGATGTAAGTGCGGGTGTTTGGCCGCATTGGTTTGGATAGTGTTGCGAAGTGACATAAATGGACGGTTGGGCTTGGTCCTCGGTGCTCATCCCCGAGGCTCCTTCTATACCACGGTGATGTGGAATTGCATGCGCTGTGAGTCGACATACAGTGTCGTAATCCTGGGTTAAGGATAGTGTGGCAGGTCTATGTGATGGCCAGTCGTCACACCGACGGGTGTTGACAGTTAGACCTTGGGCGGTTGGGCTTGATCCTCGGTGTTCAATTCCCGGGGTTCCTTCCACGCCAAGTGGATGGTTGGGCTTGGTCCTTGTGCATTTTTTATGAGGCTTCTTCTGGGTCACACAAGGCTAGCTCGAGGCTTGATTCTCGATGCACTTCTACACGAGACTCCTACTGGGCCGTAGTACGCATGGGGGCTCCGCTGTGGTGTTCTTAGCATTGAGGCATATGGAGTCCTAGGCGAAGTTGTGTGGATACCTGCTTAGTAGTAGAGAGCCCGCTCTACTGTCACCACCTGGCCACGACGGTTGACGCCTGAGAGGTTAGCTACCTGCTCGAAAAGTGGGAACAATAAGTCTGTGTCGACATAGCGATTGCATGTGTGTGATCATGGGTGAGTCATTGCATTACATACATACCATTATAATACATTGCATATCAAGATCCTCATCGTATTAGTTTGTATGGGCACTCCTATACGATGAGTTACTCTATGTTAAACTGATCCTTAACCTATAAGCTTGTATGGGCATCCTTATAAGTTAAGTTAATTTCCTCTTTTAGATTTATATACTCGATGGATTGATATAGCTTGTGTAGAATTGCTAGAGTAGACTATTATTAATCATGTTATACATTTCTTCTATTGCTGCTCACGACTTATGTACTTATTCACCTGCTTGTACCTGCTTATCACTATTTATATATTGTACCATGTTCCTTTCTCCGCCCGGTGCTGAGGAGTCGCTGGGGGAGCGGATGTGAAAGCCACTTAGTATTTTTGACTAACGGTTGCTACATCTTCAATTTTAGGAGGAAACCCCGCAGGTAGAGCAGCTGCAGACTATGCAGCAGGACAGCCAGGCCAGGATGATAGGGCCTGAAGGGACGGTGTTGTCGCTACCGCCAGTCACCGATGTGAGTTCTGAGAGATTTTGATGTAGCCCTTTTGGCATATTTTAGCTGTACTCTGATATTTTAGAATCTTATTGTAGCTTCTTTTATTGTTATACTTTTGGACTTATATTACTTATGTGTGGTTTGGCTTCTGTTATGTTTTGGTTGGGTTGGCATTTGGTTGATATTGGTTATAGCCGGCAGGATAGGCGTCTTGTGGTACAGGTTAGCCCGTGTGCTAGTGTTACCGCAAGGCAGCTGTTCTAAGCATAAGACCCCCTTCGTGCTGTGTTTTGTGTTTCGGGAGGGGGGTCTTACAAATGGTATCAGCTTGCTCCGATCCTGAACTAAAGAAGTCGTTCAACAGTGGTACCACCCTGTTCGATTAGTCAGTTTGGGGACAACCTGACTTAGCGGAAGTAGTGGTGTGTCCATATGTAATTCACACTAAGTATGTCCAACTTTGACCTTAAGATTGGCCAACCTTGAAAGTGAGATGTTAGATCAGGAATACTCTAGAGGGGTGGTGAATAGAGTATTTAAAGCTTATAAAATTTTCTGGCTATTGTAGACAATTCCTAGTTCTTTAAGAAATAAATTAAAAGATAAAACACAACAACTAACTAACAATCACAGCCACAGCAAGAAACAAAAGAAAGGACAACCAGACGACACAAGAAATTTATAGTGGTTCCCCAACCTGGGTACATCCACTCTTCTACCACCCTGATAGGAATCCACTCAGATTTTTGATCAAGTGCCTGACACCAATGAGCTTTTGATCAGGTGCTCAAAAACAAATCTCAAGTCTTTGGGTCAGGTGACTTGTAACCAAGAATCACTTTTGAAGGGAGATGACAACCCTTTATACAGAGAGGGGTGAGATGTGATGGTGTATTCTCTGTCAACAATCAGAGAGAAGACAAGTGGATATGATATTAGCAAGGAGCTCCCCCTGAGATGTAGAATAGTTCAGGGAAATCTGGAGCTTTACTGCAGGGTGATAAGCCTTCAGTCTTTAAGCCTTTATCAAAGAAATCTGCAGGAACTTCTTGACAGATGGAGTAGTTGTTGTCCTTTGAAGTTTCCTGGAGTGATGAAGAAAGAAGACTCTTGATTTAGATTGATTGTTCTTCTTCTTCAATAGCTGATCTGCCTCTCACATAGGGCTTCTTTTCTATATCAGAAAGCTATGAAAGAATGATGGAGCAGAGAGACTCTTGAAGACAGACAGACTGTGATTCTCTATGTGTATGTGTGTCTCTGTGTATACTGTGTTCTTGTCTATGTCTTCAGGAAAAGAGAAAAATCTCTTTTATATTTTCTGAAGGAATTTGTCTTTTGAAATTTGAATTCCTCTGCTGCAATCAATGCCGACGGCCTAGAGAATAAACTGCATTGATTTATTTGCCCAACTATCCCTTGGAAAAATGGAAAGCAATAATTCTGATGAAAGCCGTGATCAATCCACCGTCCAACGGTAGTATTCAGAGAATATTATATCATTAATCATTCAGAAATTATTGTCGTAGAGTGAGGATAGAGGAAAGAAATACTAAGTCTAGAATCGTCGAACAGATGACAGAAATCGTCGAGCTGAGTAAACAGTTCGTCGAGCTGAGTTGCTGTGTTCGTCAATCAGATAACTTCTGTTCGTCGAGCTGAGTTCCAAGATCATCGATCTGATTACAGAACTGTACGCTTCAGAAACTTTGCCTTTTCTGTGTCTGAAGTTCGTCGAGCTTATAACTGGCTTCGTCGACTGGAGTTGATTTTGGACTTAAGAATATTCACAAATGCTTCTGAAATGAAAGAGTTGAAGTATCCAGAAATTGTCGACCTAAGAATTTGATTTCGTCGAGCTGAGAATCCTGAGAATGAAGTTCGTCGAGCTGTCTTGAGTGTGTCGACACAGTTGGCTTCATGTGTCGATCTTGAGTGTGTCGACACAAGTCCTGTGTGTCGACACAACTGACTTCGGGTGTTGATCTTGAGTGTGTCGACACAAGTACTGTATGTCGACACAGCTGACTTCTAGTGTCGACACAATTGGTGTCGGCTGTTATTCTGTGTGTCGACACAATTCCTCTGTGTGTCGACACAGCCTTTCTGAAGTCTTGAAGTGTAGTGTCCAAAGTTCGTCGACCTGAGCACCAAGTTCGTCGAGCTCAGCTCAGAGAACTTTCTCTGAGATAGTCGAGCTGAGCATGACAATCGTCGACCTGGGTTCGACGAACGTCGAACTCAGTTTTACTTGGTCTTTGGAAAATCTCTAAGTCTTTGAGTCTTTGACAGTCTTGTTGATAGTTGGTCTATGTGATGTTGCTACTGAGGACTTGGCCTAGACTCTAGGACACAACCATGACCCTGACTATACATTGTGGGTCATATGATCCTAACTTAGTGAACCTAGCCCAAATCTTACTAGGGATCCAACAATCTCCCCCTATTTGGGTGAGATCGCTAATTACAGACTCAAATCAAAATTGAAAATAAACAAAGCAAAAAAAGCATATATCTGGCAGAGATCACTAACACATGCAGCTGATATATATTTACATAAGCTTTGTTCAGAATATAGAGCAATTATAGATAATTGCAGAAAATAAAGAGTTCAAAATTTACTTCTTCTGTTTCTTTTCCTTTGGCACTTCTTGCTTGCTCTTCTCTCCAGGCTTTGTAAACACAATCTCTCTTTTGGGATCTGAAGCTTGCACTTTTGTCATGGTCATATCAGCAGCCCCTATAATCTTCAAAGATGTAGCTCTGGCGACAACTGCTTCTGGGTGCAACTTCATGTATTCATCAACATTGAAAAATTTGTTTGCTTTCTCAAATCTTTTAAGTTCCTCTTTCCTGTACTTTGACATTGTTGAATATTCAGAAGGATCCTTTCCTTTAACTTTGGCTTTGTTAATCATAGAAAGGCCCACTAGTTTTTGGAACCTGGCCATTCTAGCAGTAGTAACTGTCTCTGGATCTTCAAAAGGAACAGGAGGGGAGGATGGTCTTTTAGAGCCTTCAGTTGGTTGATGTTCAGTGAATTGTTGCTGTTGTTATTGATGTTGTTGCTGCTGTTGATGCGGCTTTCCTGAAGAATACTGCCTATGCTGGCTTCTTCCATATGATCTCCCTTGGTGTATTTGATATGTTTGAAGTGGGGAAGATCTTTGAGAAGATGTGCTTGAAGCACCAGTAGCTGGAGGAGGTGGATCTTTTATGAATCTTTGAAATGGAGGAGGAGAGTACCTTTTGCCTTTCTTCCTCTCCTTCTGCTGATTTTTGGATAAACACATCCAAGATGCCATCCCTTTGTATGGAGTTATCTTTTGGAGAATATAATAGGGAGTGTCATTGTTTGGATTTGACTTTGGAGTAGGAGGAGGAGGAGCTTTTCTTTTCTTGGATAATTACTTCCTCTTGGGTTCATCATCAGAATCATCATCCTCATCCTCATCCTCATCATTATCAGATCCCTGAGGGTTATAATATAAGTCATTTAGAGCTTTCAGAGACTCAGTAGAAATGATAGGCTTTTCAGGAGCTGGAGGTAGAGATAGAGCTTGAGCAGGAACTTCAACAAGTGCTGGAGGAGAAGCCACAGGAGAAGCTGGAGAACTGAGTCTGACAGTGCTTTCAGCAGCTGCCTTTTCTTCTTCTTCAATATCAGCCAGGATCAAATCATCCAGAGCTGGCATGGGAGAGTCATCCATTACAAAAGTTGGAGCAGTGATGACCTCTTCTAGATGGCATGACTACTAGCTTTGAAACATAAAAAGTATGCCTGAGTTGCTTGGCAACAATTGGAGAGATTGGGGAAGTATATGGAACAATAACCAAGGATGGCTTAGTGTATACTGCTGGAATAAATTTCAAAAATGCAGTATCAAAAACTTTCAGTAATTGAACTAAGTCTACTGTGGGTTTAACATGAAATCACCAACAGAAAGAATTTCTTCAGTAACAATTTCTTCAGTAACTGACTAATCAAAGTCCATGTCAATCTCAATGAAATGAATCAAATCAATTAAATATGTATCATCTAGTATAAATTTTGTATCTGCTATTACTGCCTCTGTATCTGATGTTGCTGGAGCTAGAGAAACTGAGACTGGAGCTACTGCTGGAGCTGCTTCAGCTTTTTCATTAAGCATCTCCCCCTGCATGGTTTTAGTGTGAACTGGAGCCAGGCCCCTGAATGAAGAGGGGGCAGCAGTGAAGGCAGAGAGTTGAGCAGAAAGAGTAGAGATAGAAGTAGCAAGAGGTGTAATGGCCTCTGCTATAAGAGATTTGAGGAGAGGAGTGATGAGAGTAATGACAGAGGAAATAGTGAGGGGATCCAGAGGTGGAGTAGCAGATGGTTCAGTTGAATGTTGGGTGGAGACATTTTGAGGGATGGTAGATGTTGGAGATGGTGGAGGAGGGACATCTGTCATGGGGACATCCTGAGTGGATGGATGTGGAGGAGGAGGAGAGTTGAGGGGGGAAGTCAGAAGATCAAAAGTTGGAATGGAGGATAGGTGAGGTGGAAGGGGAGATGATGGTGGTGTTGGAGCTGGTAAATCAGTGGGGGATTGAGCTGATTGAGGTGCAGTGGGTTGATGGTATTCCTGAATAGGAGATGTGCGGATGTTGGTAAGATCTAGGGGTGGAGAGGTGGCAGAAGATGGAACTGTAGTAGGAACATGAACTTGGTGGAGTTGTTGTTGGAGTTATGGATGTGGTTGAGGAGAGGGAGTATGAACTGTGGAGGGTGATTGTTGTTAAGTGCCTGGAAGAGATGAGGTGTGGGGATGATCTCTTCAGTAGGGTGGGGAGTGGCTCTTACAGGCCTGGTGCTTTCAGAAGCTAGGGTGGAAGAGGTTGAAGCCTTGGATAGCTTAGTTATGGTCCTCTCCCACCTGCCAAACAAGGTGCATGTGAGCCTCTTGCTGGCATTAATGAATATGGTCTGTGAGACCAGGGATTCAACAGCCTTCTCCTTCAGGAAGATCCCCAGGATCCTTCCAAAGCAAACTTCTTTCTTATTACACTTTTTCTTAATAAGATCAAAAATAATCTGTGCTCAATCCACTTTCTTCTTATTGACCACTACACACATGACCAGGAATTGTTGTCTGGTTATGTAATCATGTGCAGTATGCTTGCCCAGCAAAACCTTCCCAAAAATATCTGCCAAGAACTTAAATTCTACAGATAGATGTTTCTTCAATAGTTTATTTGGGTTATCTCCAGTATAACCCATCAAACTTAACATCTTATCATATTCTTCAGAATCAATGTCTAATTGTTCTCCTACATTAACCAATCCAAAAATTTCAGTAAGTACGGCGGGAGATAAAGACACAGAATTACCCGCAATTGTTCATGTCATGGTGTTCTCCTCTGATATAAATGACGTGTAAACATATTCTCTAATTTCAATTGCAGATAGTTTGATTCTATGAGTCATCAGATTTTTCAATTGTTGTTCTTCCAGAAGTTCCAGAATATGTAGAAAAATATGATCTGATTGTTAAGAAGAATCGAAGTCGACGTCAAATCCAGTGTCAAACTTCATTACGGCAAGGTATCCTGCATGAATCGCCATGAAATCACCTGCAAAAAAAAGAAATGACGATCAAGTGCAAAGGGAACAGAAAGCGAGGGACGGAGGTCAAAGAAAACCTAGTTATAAGATTTTCTGGAATATGAATCGACAAACTCCGTTCCACGAAAAATAAGAAATTCTTCGACCTGAGATCGACGAAATAATTGATAGTGAAATAATTCGTCGAGCTCAGCTGGAAGAGTTGAAGCCATTTCATCGAGCTCCGTTCGACGAAAGTTTTCTTGAAGTGGATTCGTCGATCTTCGTTCGACTAACACAACTTCACTCACAGAGAGTTCTTCGTCCTCCGTTCGACAAATATCTCCCGAACTTTCCCTAGTTCGTCGAGCTCCGTTCGACGAATTCTGGATAATTCGTCGAGTGCAGACAGAAACTAAACCAAATCTTCTCCATTTATCATTCCAAGCTGATTTATAAAGAATAGGTGATTTCACTCATCCAGAGGTTTGGTGAATATATCAGCACTTTGTAAATCAGTGTAGATATAGGCTCTGTTTGGGACAGCTCTAGCGGATTGAAAAGCTGCTGTCCGGATAGAGCTGTTTTAAAATAGATCTCTGGGGAGCAGTTTTGAAAAGCTGCAGAATGTCTGGGTGTTATGTGCAGAAGTGCGCTCGGAATCGCCGGAGGAAGGACATCGGGGTCTCGGAATCGCCGGAGGAAGGCCGTTCGGGGCTCGGAATCGCCGGAGGAAGGCCGTCTGGCCTCTAAGCATGTTCCAACTGAAGAAACCATTAGATTTCCAAAACCTGTGAGAGAGAAAGCTATTTTGCAGGAGCAGATGCTGGGAGGGGGGGGGGGAGATTTCTGAAAAGCTGCAAAACAACTCTAGATTTTTTAAAAGCTCTTCACAAGGAGCTTTCTCAAACACATATAAAGCAGCTCTAGCGGCTGGAATAGAGATTTTCCAGCCGCCAGAGCTGCGCCAAACAGTCCCATAGACAAGATTAATTTTGTTTTTGTCTACACACTCTCTAATGAAATGATGTCTAATGTCTATATGCTTAGTCCTACTGTGATGGACTGGATTTTGTGCTATTACTATAACACTTGTGTTATCACAAAAGAGAGTTGAATTATTTAAGTTGAGACCATAGTCTAGTAATTGATTTTGAATCCACGACATCTGGGAACAACAGCTGCCAGCTGCTATATACTCAGCCTCAGCAGTTGAGGTAGACACAAATGACTGTTTCTTACAAAACCAGGATACCAACTTCATACCAAGGAACTGACAATTCCCTGAGGTGCTTTTCCTATCAACCCTGCATCCAAAAGAGTCAGCATCTGAAAATCTAGTTAAATCAAACTCTGACTCAGCTGGATAGCATAGGCCTAGACTAGGATAACTCTTTATATATCTCAAAATACTTTTTAAGAAAATTAGATGAAATTCTTTTGGGTTCACTTAGAACCTAGCACAAAGGCATGTGGCAAACATAATATCAGGCCTGATTGCTATAAGATATAGTAGGGACCCAACAATGCCCCTATATAATTTCTGATCCACAGGTTTCCCATGTGCATCAGAGTCAATCACAGCATTAGTAGTCATAGGTGTTTTCTTTGCTGAAGCATCCGCCATCCCAAACTTCTTTATAAGCTCTTTAGCATACTTAGCTTAAGATATGAAGATGCCATCAGGCAACTGCTTCACTTGGAGACCAAGGAAGTATGATAGCTCACCCATGCAACTCATTTCAAATTTTGAATGCATGAGGTCAGAGAACCTCTTGCATAATTTGGAATTAGTAGACCCAAATATAATGTCATCCATATATATTTGTACTAACAGTATTTGATCCTTATGATGTCTAGTGAAAAGTGTTCTATCTACAATGCCTCTAATTAATTTATGCTCTATCAAAAAGATAGCTAGGGTCTCATACCAAGCTCTTGGAGCTTGCTTGAGACCATAAAGAGCTTTATGCAATTTGAAAACGTGATAAGGGTGAGTTGGAGAGACAAAACCTGGAGGTTGTTCAACATAGACCTTTTCTTTAAGTACTCCATTGAGGAATGCACACTTCACATCCATCTGATATACTTTAAATTTTTTGTATGGTGCTTAGGCAAGGAATATCCTGATTGCCTCCAACCTTACAACAGGTGCAAAGGTCTAGTCATAATCTATTCCTTCTTCTTGCCTATATCCTTGAGCAACAAGCCTAGCCTTGTTCCTTACAATCACTCCTTGGGCATCCAGTTTGTTTCTGTATACCCATTTGGTTCCAATGACTGGATAGTCTTGGGGTCTTGGAACCAAATCTCAAACTCTACATCTCTCAAATTGGTTTAATTCATCCTGCATTGCAATGATCCAGTGGGGATCTTGCTCAGCATCATGGATGGATAGAGGTTCAACCTGAGAGAGAAAACATGCATGCATCACATCTTGTTTGAGTTGATGCCTTGTATGTACACCTACTGATATGTCTCCAATCACTTGAGATCTGGGGTGATCCCTATGTGTGACTAAATATAACACCCCCTATCTGTCGCATAGCATATAGCAGTAGGTCCGGCCAAGGCCCGACGCCATATACTATAGACAGACCGGGTGGTTACTCAATGGAAACCATCCAACCAATCCAACGTCCTACACAGAGCATTCTAGCGGAAGCAATTTTATAAGTTGCAATTAAAGAACCCAGCACAAAGAGCATGAATGTCCACTAAATATACCAAATAGGAATGTAGTACATACACAAGTACTGGCCTTAAGGCCTTACAAAATTGTTTACTTAATATTACATGATTTGCAAACCACGGCACGCAGGCCGGTCATACATGAATAAAAGAAGTAAACACTCCAATTAGGCCTTCGAGGGCCGGCTTCGCAATTTGGGCTTTAGCCCACTAATGACCTCTTGGTCCAGCAGCACCTGCAAGCAAAAAACCACCGCACGATGGCAAACAAAAGCAACGGTCAGCAATGCTGACCAAATTATAACGATCCCGCCCCCAACTCGGGGCGGAGATGCTCCTTCCCTGCATTTTTTTAGCATAAGCGAGCAGTAAATAAATATTCATTTCATCACAGTCTTAGGCTCGTACGGCCACACACCCCGTGCACTCAGGGTACATTCTCGGTGAACACAGTCTAAGTCTGCCGACTCACCACCATCCCTTTGGACGGCCAAACAATGAGCAATTTGTCTTCCCGGCATGGGTCACGATAATTAAAACCATAGACCGCCAAAGACCCACATTTATGCCAACGGCAAGTGCCACGTAACCTTAGGTGTCTTTAACCGAACGACATAGAATGGGTACGGTTCCATCTAACCCGTGCTCACATCGCAACGGTAATTTAAACCATATGCGCAGGTCAAACTTCTCCCGAGTCCCGTTTCCGTCACACATTTCACATAACTCGGTTATGTTCATGTTGGCTCTCAGGCCTCCAAGTTGGCAAGATCACTCATCCGCCCAGTTTTTCGGGTGCACCTTTGGGTTAATCCCTAAGGCTCCCTGTTGTAATCTACCATGTAGAAAAACCCGAAAAACAACCAATCGCACGGAGTCTTCTCCGACATTTATGCAATGCAACATCACAGATCCAGACCAACATGTCCGGGTAGGCTTCACACATCATGCCTATGTCCGTTCTCGCTTACGGACTCTACACAACGGGGACTTTATATAACTACCCGAAGGAACGCCTCCAACTCACCGCAAACTCGCGAGAGCGGGCTTCCTATGCAAAGAAGGAGAGCTTCACATGCTCAAGAAGAGAATCGTTACCCTAGCGTTCTTCCTTGGCACCATGGAAAAGTAAACAGATGAAAAGCACCGCACTCTCTTCGCCTCCGTGGATCCGAAGTCGGCTCGCGATTTGGAGCTTCGAAGCTCCTCCAATGGTCGGATCTAGCTTCTTCTTCCTCCTTTGCTCTCACCTCTCTCTTGAATTAGAAAGAGAACCACTCAAGTAAAAGTGAGGGCTTCAAAGGCCCAATCCCGGGTATATCCCAGTAGGAACAACCCCGAACCTTCGGATCCCAAATTAAAGAAACGAACGGCCTTGATTCGGGCCTGAAATGTACATTCTGGACCGAACACGGCCTGGCACACGCCCGTGTCCAGGGCCGTGTCCCCCATACGCCGTCAAAATCAACGCGCTTGGAACAACACACGGGCATCCAACAAGCCCGTGTTCGACCTGACACGCTCGTGTTCCAACTGACACGGCCGTGTGGTCGGCCGTGTGCCCCCATCGATTTAGCCTGAAAATAACCCGAGACTCACACGGGTTCTTGGACACGCCCGTGTCCTAACCCGTGTCAACTCGAACACGTCTGGGCTCCAGGCCGTGTTCACGGTCTAGACACTTTGTCGAGCGAAGTTCGTCGACTGCCTGACACGCCCTTAGACACGACCATGTCCTAGGCCGTGTGTCTTGTCTCGACACATCGTCGAGCGAAAATGTTGACACCCCAGGCCGGTTGTCGACACGGGCTTGACACGCCCTGAGACACGCCCGTGTCTCAGGCCGTGTGCCCCGTATCGACACTTCATCCAGCGCAAAATGTTGACTTCGCGGCCAAGACGTCGACACCAGCCTGACACGCCCTGGGACACGTCCGTGTCCCAGGCCGTGTGCCTCCTGCCAGATTCCAACCCTGGCCCAAAACGTCTCCCGTCGCTCTTTTGAGTTTGGGGCGTTACAACTCTCCCCGTCTTAAAAGAATTTCATTCATGAAATTATATAAAGGAAATACAAGTACCAAAATTAAATTGTACCTGAGCGGAACAACTCCGAATACTGGTCAAGCATAGTCTGCTCTCGCTCCCAAGATAGCTCCTTAATCCGCACGGGCTTGACTTTTGTCGTCAGCGCACTATCCACCGGCACTTGATCAACCGCGATCACTTGCGATGGCTCTTGCACCGCCTTCCGTAGCACCGAAATATGGAATACATCATGTAAACCACTAAGCTCCACTGAAAGCTTCAACTAATAGGCTGCTTCACCAACCTGCTCCAAAACTTCAAACGGCCCAAGGTACCTCGGGCTTAGCTTTTTCAATCGCCGCACCCGCGAGACACCCTTGAACGGCTTGATCTTTAAGTACACATAGTCGGCCACAGCGAACTCCACGTTCCTGTGCTTGGCATTATAGTACTTTGCTTGCCGGTCCTGAGTGATAAACAACCTCTCCCCAATGGTACACACCAACGAAGTAGCATCCTCCACTTCTAACCGCTTATACAACTTTGACTCACCCGTTTCTAACCAAGACAGCGGCGTGCGACATTTTCTACCATAAAGGGCCTCGAAGGGCGCCATCTGAATACTCGCCTAGTAGCTATTGTTGTATGCAAACTCCACCAAATAAAGGTGGTCCTCCCATTGCTTTCCAAAGTCCAAGACACACATGCGGAGCATGTCTTCCATGGTTCTATTGACCCTCTCGGTCTGCCCATCTATTTGCGGATGGAAGGCTGTGCTGAACTTCAACTTTGTTCCCAACATTTGCTGCACTAGCCTCCAATCATTGGACGTGAACCACCCATCTCGGTCACTTACGATGCTGCGTGGTACACCGTGAAGCCGTACTATATTATCCACATATAGTTTTTCCAACTTCTCCACCGGATCATCCTTCCTATGTGGGATGAAATGCGACACCTTCGTTAGCCGATCTACGACCACCCAAATGGCGTTGTTCCCCTTTTGCGACCTTGGCAAACCGTGCACAATGTCCATAGAGATGTCGTCGAATTTCCACTCCGGAATAGGCAAGGACTTAAGAAATCCTCCCGGCTTTTGGCATTCCGCCTTCACCAAGGTGCAAGTTTGGCACTTCGCCACGTAGAGCACCAAAACAGTTTCTTTACATCGCGGTACATCTTTGTGCTCCCCGGGTGAATTGAGTACTTGGTATGGTGTGCCTCGTACAACAAGTCCACCCGCAAATTGCCCACACTTGGGACGCACAGACGACCGTCTTTCCAAAGCAATCCGTCCTCCACAACGAATTGGGAATTTGACCCATCCAGGGCCTCTACCATGAACTGCTTCATATGAACATCCAAATCCAAAGCCTGCCGAATCCGATCAGCCAGGTCATATTGGACTTCAGTCCAATTCAGTACTGCTTCAGTACTTGATTGCTTATCCACACAAACAATCTCCAACGCCTCCAACTCCCGAACCAACCGCTCGTCATAGATCGACAGCCAATTGGCTTGAGCTGGGGCCCAACGACCCAACGCCTCCGCAACCGCATTACCTTTACCAGGCACGTAGTGGATCTTGAATGTATAGTCCCTCAAGAACTCCATCCATCTACGCTGCCGCATAGTCAGATCTTTCTGATCAATTAGATACTTCACGCTCTTGTGACCGGCGTAGATATTCATCTTCACACCGTACAAATAATGTTTCCACAGCTTCAAGTCAAAAATCACGGCCGCTAACACCAAGTCATGGACCAGATAGTTCCTCTCATACACCTTCAGCTGCCTCGAGCCATATGCTATCACGCTTCCGTGTTGCAGTAGCACGCAACCCAAATCGCTGCCCGAAGCATCGCTATAAATCTCATAACCTTCAGTCCCACCTGGCGAACTCAGCACAGGCTCCGTGGTCAACCGACATTTCAACTCTTCAAAAGCTCACGCGTACTCCGGCGTCCAAATGAACTTCTTCTCCTTCCTCGTCAAATTAGTGAGAGGTAATGCTATCCGCGAGAAGTTCTCTACGAAGCGCCTATAATAGCCGGCAAGCCCCAGAAAGCTCCGGACTTCCGCTACCGTAGAAAGCTCAGGCCACTCCCATATTGCAACAATCTTCGCTGGATCCACTGCAATACCCTCCCCACTCACTATATGACCGAGGAACGCCACTGAGGATAACCAAAACTCGCACTTCGAGAACATGGCATACAACTGATTCCTCCGTAGTGTCTCCAAAACCAAATGAAGATTCTTGAAGTGATCTTCCTCACTCTGCGAGTACACCAAAATATCGTCGATGAAGACGATCACAAAATGGTCCAAGTACTCCCTGAAGGTCCTGTTCATCAAATCCATGAACACTGACGGCGCATTAGTCAGCCCAAACGGCATGACCGTAAACTCATAATGCCTGTATCTCGTACTGAACGTTGTCTTCGGGATATCACTCTCCCTTATTCGCAGCTGATAGTACCCGAACTTGAGATCCAGCTTTGAGTACACCGTCGACCCGACCAACTGATCAAAAAGATCATCGATCCGGGGGATCGAGTACTTGTTCTTTTCCGCCAACTTGTTGAGCTCCCGATAATCAATACAAAGCCTCAAGCTTCCATCCGTCTTCTTAACAAAGAGGACTGGCGCGCTCTAAGGCGGAGAAGTTGGGCGCACATACCCTTGCTCCAACAACTCTTGTAGTTGAACCTTCATCTCCGCCATTTCCTTAGGCGCTAGCCGATAAGGAGATCGTGACACAGGCTTTGCACCTGGCACTAACTCAATCGTGAAATCTATCTCCCGTTGAGGCGGGGCTCCAGGAAGATCTCTAGGGGACACATCTGGGTACTCCGATACCACTGAAATACTATCCAACGTGGGCTTAGGCTTTGCAACCTCCACTAGTGTAAAGAACAGTTCTACACCGGCACGAACCGCCTTCACCACATGAAGCGCAGACACCAACGTCTTGCTCGACCCCTTCGAGCCCGTAAAGGACGTCTCACGACTAGCTCCCAGCTTGACTTCCTTGCTACCGCAATCGATATAGGCTTGCTGCTCTGATACCCAGTCCATGCCAAATATTACGTCAAACTCCCCTAGCGGTAGTAACAATACTTGGAAGTCAAAGTCTTGGCTCCCTGACCACACCTAAACGCAACAGATACTACCCGCGCGCAATATAATTCCTAAAAAAAGGAATGCGAAGCTCCCTAAATGAACGGTGCTGTCGCCAGAACACTAAAATCATAACAAAGCTTAGCACAAGTAGTTCTAAGCTAACATGCACAAGGACGACAAGTATTTAAGGCAAAACTATCTTTAAACCATACCTGTCCTCACGACGGCGTGCTTCCTCCAGGGCTTTAGGCACTCACGGGCATAATACCCCGGCTCCCCACAGTTGAAACATGCGCCCGGGGTTTGTCCAGTAGTTGCCCCCGAAGCACCGAAAGGAGGGACTAGACCCAAAGTCCTAGCCTTCCTATACCATTTTCGATATACACACTTTGAGGTGTTCGGCACTTTGAATGTCGTCTCCTTTGCACTAAAGTCCTCGACTGCACCTGACAAAGCTTTCTTGGCCTTCTGAACACCTTTCCAACAGTCTCGGGCAAAGTGCCCATTCTTTCCACAAGTAAAACATGTGTAAGTAGCTTTGCTAGTCGATGTCGTAGCCCGTTTCTCCAGCATTTCGCCGGATGTAACTCTTATGGGGCTTGTATAGTTCGATACCATGGTCGTTGGCATCCGGAGAGTCTTCCTCAAATCTGCCTCCAAAGATCTATCTGATTCCACCAAGGCTCGGAATCCCAATAGCTTTGTTCCTAGCAGTAGCACTCGTAACTCGGCGCGCAGGCCATTATAAAATTTATTGACTGTAGCTTGCTCATTATCCAACTCGAAGCATGGGTAGCGGCTTATCATAAGAAATGCTTGCAAATATTCCTCAACTGTGTGCGCTCCCTACACTAAATGCATATTCAGCTGCTTCCCCGATGGTCTACCAAAGGTCATCTGCTCCATCACGCCAACCGGCGTTGAAGCCACAACAGGGGTGCAGGGTTGTATATTTCTTCCAAGCTGTGCACCCATCACAGCGAACACCGCTTCAACGATCCTTCTAATGGTTTCATACGAAGGAGGGGTCTCAAACACCTCAACGGGCGCACTAAAATCCTCAGAAACCAGACATTCTGGCGGTCCAGCACCGCTTCCGGTCACCTATAGTGGTACAAAACACCGTTAAGCGACCAAATAAAATTGCAAACAGCAATTATTGGAACACGCAGGTTCCCCAAACACGTGTATTTTCATTCCAAAGTGGACATTCATGGGTTCTTTTGTTGTTATAACGATGACGCACACACATGTGCTCACCACACCTTAAAAAGAATTCGTCCAAGAACTAATTTTAAGTCTGACCGAAACCAGTAGTCTGATACCAAATTGTAACACCCCCTATCTGTCGCATAGCATATAGCAGTAGGTCCGGCCGGGGCCCGACGCGATATACTACAGACAGACCGGGTGGTTACTCAATGGAAACCATCCAATCAATCCAACGTCCTACACAGAGCATTCTAGCGGAAGCAGTTTTATAAGTTGCAATTAAAGAACCCAGCACAAAGAGCACGAATGTCCACTAAATATACCAAATAGGAATGTAGTACATACACAAGTACTGGCCTTAAGGCCTTACAAAATTGTTTACTTAATATTACATGATTTGCAAACCACGGCACGCAGGCCGATCATACATGAAAAAAAACAGTAACCACTCTAATTAGGCCTTCGAGGGCCGGCTTCGCAATTTGGGCTTTAGCCCGCTAATGACCGCTTGGTCCAGCAGCACCTGCAAGCAACAAACCACCGCACGGTGGCAAACAAAAGCAACGCTCAGCAATGCTGACCAAATTATAACGATCCTGCCCCCAACTCGGGACGGCGATGCTCCTTCCCTGCATTTTATTAGCATAAGCGAGCTGTAAATAAATATTCATTTCATCACAGGCGTAGGCTCGCACGGCCACACACCCCGTGCACTCAGGGCGCATTCTCGGTGAACACAATCTAAGTCTGCCGACTCACCACCGTCCCTTTGGACGGCCAAACAATGAGCAATTTGCCTTCCCGGCATGGGTCACAGTAATTAAAACCATAGACCCCCGAAGACCCACATCTATGCCAACGGCAAGTGCCACGTAACCTTAGGTCTCTTTAACCGAACGACATAGAAATGGTACGGTTCCATCTAACCCGTGCTCACATCGCAACGATAATTTAAACCATATGCGCAGGTCAAACTTCTCCCGAGTCTCGTTTCCATCACACATTTCACATAACTCGGTTATGTTCAAGTTGGCACTCAGGCCTCCAAGTTGGCAAGATCACGCATCTGCCCAGTTTTTCGGGTGCACCTTTGGGTTAATCCCCAAGGCTCCCTGTTGCAATCTACCGTGTTGAAAAAACCCGAAAAACAACCAATCGCACGGAGTCTTATCCGGCATTTATGCAATGCAACATCACCGATCCAGACCAACATGTCCGGGTAGGCTTCACACATCATGCCTATGTCCATTCTCGCTTACGGACTCTACACAACGGGGACTTTACATATCTACCCGATGGAACGCCTCCAACTCACCGCAAACTCGCGAGAGCGGGCTTCCTCTGCAAAGAAGGAAAGCTTCACATGCTCAAGAAAAGAATCGTTACCCTAGCGTTCTTCCTTGGTGCCATGAAAAAGTAAGCGGATGAAAAGCACCGCACTCTCTTCGCCTCCGTGGATCCGAAGTCGGCTCGCGATTTGGAGCTTCGAAGCTCCTCCAATGGCAGGATCTAGCTTATTCTTCCTCCTTTGCTCTCACCTCTCTCTTGACTTAGAAAGAGAACCACTCAAGTAAAAGTGAGGGTTTTAAAGGCCCAATCCCGGGTATATCCCAGTAAGAACAACCCCCAACCGTCGGATCCCAAATTAAAGAAACGAACGGTCTTGATTCGGGCCTGAAATGTACATTCTGTACCGAACACGGCCTGGCACACGCCCGTGTCAAGGGCCATGTCCCCCATTCGCCATCAAAATCGACGTGCCTGGATCAACACACGGGCATCCAATACGCCCGTGTTCGACCTGACATGCCCATGTTCCAACTGACACGGCCTTGTGCCCCCATGGATTTTGCCCGAAAACAACCCGAGACTCATACGGGTTCTTAGAAACGCCCGTGTCCTAACCCGTGTCCACTCAAAGACGCCTGGGCTCCAGGCCGTGTTCACGGTCTCGACACTTCGTCGAGCGAAGTTCGTCGATTTCCTGACACTCCCTTGGACACGCCCGTGTCCTAGGCCGTGTGCCTTATCTCGACACATCGTCGAGCGAAAATGTCGACACCCCGGGCCGGTTGTCGACACGGGCTCGACATGCCCTGAGACACACCCGTGTCTCAGGACGTGTGCCCCGTCTCGACACTTCGTCCAGCGCAAAATGTCGACTTCGCGGCCAAGTCCTCGGCTCCAGCCTGACACGCCCTGGGACACGCCCGTGTCCCAGGCCGTGTGCCTCCTGCCAGATTCCAACTCTGGCCCAAAACGTCTACCGTCACTCTTTTGAGTTTCGGGGCGTTACACTAAATCAGTGAGTGGAGTTGGTTGTGCAACAGGATCTTAGATTAATTCCTCTTGTGGAATTGTGTTTGCTGTTGGAGGAAGTTCAATTCCTTCAATGCTTTCATCTTCACTCTCTTCATTAACTTGTGGAGAAGGATGTGTTGGAACATTTTGGGTAAGGTTTAGTTCATCCAATCTGTCACACAAGTGAGGTACCTGCAAAGGGCTAATGGTAGCAATCTCTTTCTCCTTGTAATACATGTTAGTTTCATCAAAAGAAACATGAATGGACTCTTTAATTTTTAATGATGATTTATTAAATAATCTATAGGCTTTGCTTACTTGGGAATATCCTAGAAAAATTCCATCTTCATCCTTACCCTCAAACTTTCTAATGTATCTTTTGTTATTGTTGTGAATATAGCAAATACATCCAAATACCTTAAAATAGTTGATTTTAGGTTTCTACCCTTTAAGTAATTCATAGGGAGTCCTATTCTTCAGTTTATGTATCAGGCTTCTATTCAAGACATAATTTGCAGTGTTTACAGCCTCTGCCCAAAATATTAGTGGCATGTAAGCATCTGCAAGCAATGTACCTGCAGCTTCAATGAGTGTCCTATTTTTCCTTTCAGCTACCCCATTTTGTTGTGGAGTTCTAGGAGCTGAGAAGCAATGTCTTATACCTTCCTTCTCACAGAACTCATGCATAAGAAGAGACTCAAACTCTGTGCCATGATCACTTCTGATCAATGCAACATGAGTAGAGAACTCAATCTATAAGGTCCTGAGAAAATCTGTAAGAACCTCGAAGGTATCTGACTTAGATCTCAGAAAGGATACCCAAGTGAACCTGGAGAAGTCATCCACAATAACCAAGGTGTAGGATTTCCCTCCTAGGCTTTGTACATCAATGGGTACAAAGAGATCCATGTGTAGCAGATACAAAATCGTAGGTGAATCACTTTTATTTACAGATTTAAAACTAGATTTAGTTTGCTTGCCTAATTGACAAGCCCTGCAAAGGCCTTCCTTCTTGTAGGCACCTGAAGGTAGACCTCTAACAAGGTTGTCTTTAGATAGCCTAGCAATGTTTTTCATATTAACATGACCTAGTCTTTTATGCCATAAATCATTCTGGTTAATAATTAAGTTAAGTAAGCAGATATCAGAATTGGGAGATAGAAAATCAACTAAATATATGTTGTCTTGTCTATTTCCAATTAAAACTGTTTGATTTTCGTCATTAGAAATAATACATGAAGATGAACTAAAATGTACCTGATAACCTTCATCACATAATTGACTTATGGAGATGAGGTTATGCTTCAGTCCTCTAACATATGTCACTTTCTTGAATGTGACAGCTTCAATCTTCACTTCTCCAATACCATCTGACTGGACACATTTGGAGTCACCAAAGATGACCTTTGGCCCCAACTTGGACTTGTAGTTGGATAGAATGTCCTTACTTCCTGTCAAATGTTTGTAGCAATCATTGTCCAAGTATCAGGTCTGACTCTCACTTGGACGGCTCTTTACCTTGACAGCTTCAGAATCTGAAGCTTCTTCATTGTCTGAGTCCTCCTCTTCTGAATGGCTCCTGGAAGCATCAATTTCCATGAGTCAAACCTCCTTGGCCCTTGCTTCTTCCTCATCTTCATTGGAGCTGGAAGATGTTGATTCTTCTTCAGTCTCACTCCAGCTTTCAACCACAAAACCTTTCTCCTTCTGCTTGTATTTGTTGGAAGAAGGTCTGCTGTTGTGTTGTCTCCTGGTATCCTTTTCTCTTCTCTTTACTTTCTTCTGATTCTCTAGACACTCAGAGATGAAGTGCCCAGGCTTCCTGCATCCAAAACACACAACTTCTTTGGTTGTTGTCTTATCATATCTTGGCTTATCATCCTGCCTTGATGACTTCCTCCTGAAATCCTTTCTTTCCATCTTATAAAATCTTTTGGCAAAGTGACTCATGAGTTCTTCATTTGTTGAAGGAGTCTCTGTCTCATCAGCAGCTTTGAAAGCAATGCTATGCTCTTTTCTTGCTGGAGGGGGTGTTCTTTGCTCAACTGCCTCCCTGGATTTAATCAGCTGTTCATAGGACTTTAGTTTGCCTAATAGAGATTCAGTGGATATCTCATTTAGGCTTTTGGCCTCCTTGATGGGCCAGATCCTTGAATCCAATGAGCTTGCGAAGAACATAAGGATCTTGTCATTTACTTCAGTCAAGGTGATTTCTTTATCTAAGGTCCTTAGCTCACTGATGATGGAGCTAAGCCCGTTGTACATCACTTCAATTGTTTCTGCTTCATCCTTTTTGAAGTTTTCATATTGTGTGATGAGGTTTGATCTTCTATCTTTCCTCTCATCTGCTGAGCCAGCAAATATTTGGTTAAGTGAATCCCAGATTGCTTTGGCAGAGGTACACTCAGCCAGCTTCTGAAAGATATCATCTGACATAGTCTGAGCCAATATATTCATTGCCTTGGCATCAGCAATCTTTGTTTTCTTCTGGGCCTCAGTCCACTCAGGTGGTGGAACAGCAGTAGTGCTTGTAGATGTTGCAGAAGTTGAAGCTTGAGGGGGACCTGTCAAAATAGAGTTGTATATATCCTCATCAATAAAATTCATGTATAATTTAATTCTTGCCTTCCAGATGGCAAACCTGTTTAGGTTACAAATCGGAGGGCTGGTGCTTGCATAATCCTTATTCTGTGCTATAGCTGTGTATATAAATCAAAATGGAAATAAATATAAAATTTAGATCTAACAAAGGATCTTTGGTTCAAGGGTTAGCTTGTACAACTAAAGTAACCTGCTCTGATACCAATTGAAAGTGAGCTGTTAGATCAGGAATACTCTAGAGGGGGGGGGGTGAGTAGAGTATTTAAAACTTATAAAGATTTTTGGCTATTGCAAACAAGTCCTAGTGCTGTAAGAAATAAATTAAAAGATAAAACACAGCAACAACAAACTAACAATCACAGCCACGACAAGAAACAAAATTAAGGGCAACCAGACGACACAATAAATTTATAGTGGTTCCCCAACCTGGGTACATCCACTCTTCTACCACCTTGTTAGGAATCCACTCAGATTTTTGATCAGGTGCTTGACACCAATGAGCTTTTGATCAGGTGCTCAAAAACCAAATCTTAAGTCTTTTGGTCAGGTGACTTGTAACCAAGAATCACTTTTGAAGGGAGATGACAACCCTTTATACAGAGAGGGGTGAGAGGTGATGGTGTCTTCTCTGTCAACAATCAGAGAGAATATAGGTGGATATGATATTAGCAAGTAGCTCCCCCTAAGATGTAGAATAGTTCAGGGAAATCTAGAGCTTTTATGCAGTGTGATAGGCCTTCAATCTTTATGCCTTTATCAGACAAATCTGCTGGAAATTCTTGACAGATGGAGTTGTTGTTGTCCTTTGAAGTTTCTTGGAGTGATGAAGAAAGAAGACTCTTGATAGAGATTGATTGTTCTTCTTCTTCAATAGCTGATCTGCCTCTGGCCTAGGGCTTCTTTTCTGTATCAGAAAGCTGTGAAAGAGTGATGAAGCAGAGAGACTCTTGAAGACAGACTGACTGTGATTCTCTATGTGTCTCTGTGTCTCTGTGTATACTGTGTTCTTATCTATGTCTTTAGGAAAAGAGAAAAATCTCTTTTATATTTTTTGAAGGAATTTGTCTTTTGAAATTTGAATTCCTCTGCTGCAATCAATGCTGATGGCCTGGATAATAAACTGTATTGATTTATTTCCGCAACTGCCCCTTGGAAAAATGGAAAGCAATAATTCTGATGAAAGTCATGATCAATGCACCGTCCAACAGTAATATTTAGAGAATATTTTATCATTAATCATTCAGAAATGATTTCCATAGAGTGAGGACAGAGGAAAGAAATACTAAGTCTGGAATCGTCGAACAGATGACAGAAATCGTCGAGTTGAGTCCACAGTTCGTCGAGCTAAGTTTCTGTGTTCGTCGATCAGATAACTTCTGTTCGTCGAGCTGAATTCCAAGATCGTTGATCTTATAACAGAACTGTATGCTTCAGAAACTTTGCCTTTTCTGTGTCTGAAGTTCGTCGAGCTGATAACCGGCTTCGTCGACTGGAGTTGATTTTGGACTTAAGAATATTCACATATGCTTCTGAAATGAAAGAGTTGAAGTATCCAGCAATCGTCGACCTTAGAATTTTATTTTATTGAGCTGAGAATCCTGAGAATGAAGTTCGTCGAGCTGATAACTGGCTTCGTCGACTGGAGTTGATTTTGGACATAAGAATATTCAGATGCTTCTGAAATGAAAGAGTTGAAGTATCCAGAAACCATCATCCTAAGAATTTGATTTTGTCTAGCTGAGAATCCTGAGAATGAAGTTCGTCGAGCTGTCTTGAGTGTGTCGACACAAGTCCTGTGTGTCGACACAGTTGGCTTCAGGTGTCGATCTTGAGTGTGTCCACACAAGTCCTGTGTGTCGACACAGCTGACTTCTGGTGTTGATCTTGAGTGTGTCGACACAAGTCCTGTATGTCGACACAGCTGACATCTGGTGTCGACACAATTGGTGTCGATAGTTATTATGTGTGTCGACACAATTCCTCTGTGTATCGACACAACCTTTCTGAAGTGTTGAAGTGTAGTGTCCAAAGTTCGTCGAACTGAGCACCAAGTTCATCGAGCTCAGCTCAGAGAATTTTCTCTGAGATCGTTGAGCTGAGCATGACAATCGTCAACCTGGGTTCGATGAAAGTCGAAATCATTTTACTTGGTCTCTGGAAAATCTCTAAGTCTTTGAGTCTCTGGCAGTCTTGTTGATAGCTGGTCCATGTGATGTTTCTACTGAGGAATTGGCCTAGACTATAGGACACAACCATGACCCTGGCTATACATTGTGGGTCATATGATCCTAAATTAGTGAACCTAGCCCAAATCTTACTAGGGATCCAACAAACCTGACCATAGGTTTGTACTCTACGTGTAGATCCCAGTGTACGTTGATCCAATGGGGGGCACTCCTGCCCCTTCCGTACCTACTCAGTTCCAAGAATCAGAATTGTTACATACGCTCACGGCTATCCTGGATGCATTTAGGTCGCAACAGACCCCAGTACAACAACATGCTCCGGGATCAAACTGGTTGAACACTTTTCAGGCTCTCAACCCTCCCGCCTACCTCGGGACAGAGTAGGTCGTGCGAAAAGGGTAATGCCTCGATACGGTGCAGGAGCTATAGGAAGGAATCCGTTGTCCAGCCAACATGGCTGTAACCTTGGCAGTGTCCGTCCTAGAACTGCACGCCAAGAGGTGGTGGAAGTCCCTTATGGGATCCACCTTTCAAGGGCGAGTTTATACGGAGATTAGCTGGAGCGAGTTCTCAGGATTCTTCTTAGAGCACTTCATTCCCTCTTCCGCTCGAGATGAACTCGAAGAGAGGTTTCTACTATTGAAGCAAGGATCGAAGATGGTTACGGAGTATCAGCGAGAGTTCCAACATCTCGTAAGATTTGCGGACTCATATTAATTGGATGACAGAGGGTACGCTAAGCGCTTCTACAAAGGGCTGCGGGACCCCCGGATGCATGCCCTTTTATTTATAGTGGACTCCATCTTGGCGGAAATAATCGACATGGCAATGAGGTTAGAAGCGGACCACCTGGGAAGTGGCAAGAGGCCTGTTGTGGGCTTGATGGAAGTTGGCCCTAACAACAAAAGGAGACACGACTATAGAGGAGGAAGAGGACATCAGAGAGGTGGCAAACATTTCCACCGAAATTATAGAGTGGAGCACCCGGTTCCACAGCAGCCATTATTTCCTCCACCTCCACAGCCTCAACAGCTCCGGCAACCAGAGGGGCATTATGGGCGGGTGTGCTTCGAATGCAATCAACCGGGCCACATCCAACATTACTTCCTGCAGTTGTTTGGGAATGCTCCTCTTGCTCTCCCTCCGGCATCTCCTCGAGGGAGGAGGTACATGTGTGGTCGAGGATGAGGACCACGAGGAGGAAACCCCGGACCGGCTCAGGATCAAGTGTTCGCTCTGGACATGACACAGGAGCGGAACCCCCAGGATGTGATTGCAGGTATGTTACAGTTAGTTATCACATTTTCATTGTTAAACATTAAGTTGCTTAAATACGTACTAGATATCTAGCATTGAGGATTGTTATTGGTTCTAAGGAACCGTGGTGGTTGGCGGGAAACCGGCATATACATTGTTCGACACCGGTGCCTCGCACTCTTTTGTGTCTGAGGACTTCATTAAAGACGTAGAAGAAGTGCAATACTTCACTTGTATTGCTCGACGAGTACGCATCCCAGACGGCTCTGAGATTACCGCAACCGCTAAGTGCGAGTTAGAGATATTCATTGGTGGAAATGCCTTTAATACCCCTGCCACAGTTTTTAGAATTACAGAATTCGATCTCATCCTGGGCATGGCGTGGTTGGATTGGCAATTCGCGAGAATTAACTGCGCAGAGAAGCGGAGTTACTTAAGACATGGGGAAACAGATGTCATCTTCCAAGGTACAAAATTTGCATCTCGTCTGTTATTATCTTCGATTCAGGCTGTGAATGCCCATATGAAGGGTGAAGAGGTCTTCATGATTTATTTCGAGTTGAAGGAGTTCGCATTGGATATCGAGGATGTGCGGGTGGTGTGGGATTTCCCTGAGGTATTTCCTGAGAAATTGCCAGTATTACCCCCACATAGAGCGGTAGATTTTCAAATTAAGCTAGTACCTGGTGCCAAGCCCGTCTCCAGGACCCCTTACCCGATGGCCCCGAAGGAACTCACAGAGTTTAGGATTCAGTTGCAAGAACTGGTGGAGTCAGGGTTTGTTCGCCCCAACTCTTCACCTTGGGGAGCCCCTGTTCTATTCGTTAAGAAGATGGATGGTACCTTACGGTTATGCATAGACTATCGGGAGCTCAACCAATTGACGGTACGAAACACCTATCCGCTATGCCTGATCGATGAGTTGTTCGACCAATTGGTAGGTGCATATTGTTTTTCCAAGTTGGATTTACGCTCGGGGTATTGCCAATTGAGGATACAAGAGGAGGACATCCAGACAATAGCTTTCAGCTCAAGGTACGTACTGTACGAATTCACCGTGATGTCGTTTGGACTCACAAATGCCCCTTCAACTTTCATGAGTCTGATGAACAAGGTGTTTGAGCCTTATCTAGACATCTTCATCATTGTCTTCATCGATGACATTCTTCTCTACTCAAAGACGGAGGAGGAGCATGTCAAACATCTGACCTTGGTACTGTAGAAACTAAAAGAGCATGCCTTGTTTGCCAAGTTCAGCAAGTGCGAATTCTGGATTAAGGAGGTTGCCTTCTTGGGCCATGTTATCAGTGGGGATGGACTAGCTATGGATCCGGCCAACGTGCGTGCCGTGAAGGAGTGGTCGCCCTTGAAGTCAGCGGCCGATGTGCGGAGCTTCCTTGGACTTGCTGGGTACTATCGCAAGTTCGTAAAAGGATTCTCAAAGATTGCCCTTCCTCTTACTACTTTGACAAAGAAAGGTGTGCCATAAGAGTGGACACCCCAGTGTGAAGTTGCGTTCCAAGAGCTTAAAGATAGACTTACCTCCGCCCCCATCCTAGCACTTCCGTCTGGGAAGAAAGGATTTCTAGTTTACACCGATGCATCTTATCAAGGGATGGGAGCGGTACTGATGCAGCACGGTCATATAATTGCATATGCGTCAAGGCAGCTAAAGAAGCATGAACCCAACTATCCAGTTCACGATTTAGAATTGGGGGCAGTGGTGTTCGCCCTCAAAGTTTGGAGACACTATCTATATGGAGTTCATTGCGAGATATTTTCGGGCGACAAAAATTTAAAGTATGTTCACACTCAAAAGGAACTTAATTTGAGACAACGGTGGTGGTTGGAGTTTTGGTGTGACTATGAATTTACTTTGAACAACCACCCCGGAAAGGCAAACTCTGTAGTTGATGCTCTGAGCAGAAAGGTACCGGAAGCAAGTCTTGACTCCCGATCGGTGAATATGAAATTAGCTCGGATGCTCGAGGAGATGGAGATTATATTGGTGTATAAAGACCATTCGGAAGAGTATTTGGGGTACTTGAATGCGATAAGCATAGTCTGTGACATTGGAGATCGAATTCGGGCAGAGCAAGGAAAGGATGCTGCTCTGGCCCCGACAATAAAGTCAATTAAGGATAGGACTACTGACGAGTACTCCCTAAAAGACAGCCTCGTCCATATCCGTGGTCGGCTCTACATTCCCAAGGGCGGTATAATTCGAGAAGATATCTTGAGAGAGGCGCATTTCTCTCAGGATTCAGTGCATCCGGGTATTGCCAAGATGTACGCCGACCTGCGAAAGACCATGTGTTGGCCGGGAATGAAGAGGGATGTCAGATATTTTGTTACGCACTGCGAGGCTTGTCAAAGGTTGAAGACAGAGTGCAAGAGCCCCACCGGTTTGTTACAGTCATTGCCCATCCCCGAGTGGAAATTTGAGGATATCTCCATGGACTTCATTCACGGGTAACCTCGCTCACGCTTAGGGAATGACTCGGTGTGGGTGATCGTTGATCGCCTGACAAAGGTAGTCAGGTTCATCCCTATGAAGAAAGAGGCTCACGTGGATGTCTTGGTACGCCTCTTTGTGGAGCAGTTTGTACAGTACCATGGTGTGCCAAAGGCAATCATTTTTGACCGGGATGGTCGTTTTACCTCTAAGGAGTGGAAAGCTGTACAAGCATACTTGTGTTTACGCCTTACCTTTAGCACACCATTTCATCCTCAGACACACAGGAAGTCTGAGAGGACCATCAGAAAATTGGAGGACCGATTGAGGTTGTGTGTGTTGGATAGAGGAGAGCCGTGGGAAAGGCTCTTACCCCTGGTTGAATTCTCCTACAGCAATAGCCATCAAGCTAGCATCGGTATGGCGCCCCATCAAGCCCTTTACGGAAGAAGGTGTAGAACCCCCTTGTCATGGGTGCAAGATGAGGACCCGAAGGTATTGGGAGTTGAGTACGTTGAAGATACCGATGCGGTTGTTTGACAGATACGGGACTGCATACTTGAGGTTCAAAGTCGGTAGACTAACTATTATAATGCAAAGCACCGGATAGTGGAATTTCAAGTGGGTGACAAAGCGTTTCTGAAAATCCGGTCGATGTATGGAGTATCGCGGGTGCGAGGTATGATAAAGCTCAGCCCAAGGTACGTTGGGCCTTACACTATATTGGAAAGAAAAGGGCCTTCGGCCTATCGGTTGGAGTTACCACCAGAGCTAGAGAATCTTCACGATGTTTTCCCTGTGTCATCACTTCGAAAGGCACTGATGCGGCTCGATCAATATATCCCCACCATAGATGGTGCAGTAGCGACTGATAGGTCTGTACGACTAGAGCCTGTGCGGATTGTAGACAATGAGATGAGGATTTTGCGTCGCAAGAGTGTCCCATTGGTAAAGGTGTTGTGGTCTAATCATGGGAAGGAGGAGTATACATGTGAGCCGGTGGACTTGATGCAAAAGCGCTACCCGGAGTTGTTCGCTCAAGGTAATTTTTAAAAGCATATTTTATTTTATTTTATGCTTTTCTCTCCCTATAGCCTTAGCCTGATTTTGTGGACGAAATCTTTAATTTTGTTTACAGGATTTGTAACGTCCCGATTCGCGCTAGACCCCTCGTGCGCGCTTTTGAGTTAGAAGAGGTGATTTGGGCTCAGGGAAGTGTTCGAAGCTAGGCTTACACTAGTGTAGGGGAGGTGAAGTTAGGCCAGAGAAGGATACGGGTAGAGATACGGGCGTGTCTCTACCCGTGTGTGTCCACCTAGTACTCAAGTCGACGACTCGTGTTATTCCAGAGAAGGACACGAGTAGTGACACGGACGTGTCACTACCTGTGTGTATGAGGACACGGTAGGGTCACGACGTGTCCCTACCCGTGTGTGCCAAACCATTGACTCGAGTTATTATAGAGAAGTACACGGGTAGTGACACGGGCATGTCACTACCCGTGTGTATGAGGACACGGTAGAGACACGGCGTGTCCCTACCTGTGTGTGTCGAGTAGAGCTCGGCAAAATGTGTCCCGAGTAGGACACGGGTAGATGCACAGGAGTGTCCCTACCCGTGTGTGTCGAGTAGAGCTGGACGAGATGTGTCCCGAGGAGGACACGGGTAGGGACATGGGCGTGTCCATACCCGTGTGTGTCAAGCAGAACTCGACGAAGCATGTCCCGAGTAGGATACGGTAAGAAACATGGCTGTGTCACTTGGACACGGGTAGAGACACGGGCGTGTCACTTGGACACGGGTAGGGACACGGGCGCGTCCCTACCCGTGTTTGTGTATCGAAACGGCAGTCGAACCGTCGACTACGCTTCGCCCAAGCAGGACACTGGTAATGACACGGGCGTGTCCCGACCCGTGTCATTTTCATATATAAGGGGGAAGTGAAACACTAGCCATTTTTCATTCCTCTTCCAACCATTTTTGAGGGAGAAAACTGTTGTAGAAGAGGAAGGAGGTGCTGGAGCCAATCTACACCCCACGAAGGACCACCGCTGCTGAGGAGAAGCCGATGCTGCCGAGGAGAGTGACAAGATCCTTGGCCAAAAATGGTGGAAATGCCAGAAACGAGGTGAGCTTCCTCCCCACTCCCTTGGTGCTAGATCTTTAGTTATTTCTTAGGAGAGGCATCGAATAAAGAGAGTCTTGATTTCGGAGGAGTTTTATAGGAATGGCCATGCTAGGATTTGTGTCCTAGGGATTAGTTGTCTTCAACCTCTCCCTTCTTCTATGGGATGATGGGAGATGGTTTCATGAAGAGAAGTGGTCTTTTGAGGGTGAATAAGGGAGGAGGAAGTCTGGATGTGTTTTGGGGAAGATCGACTTGAGGAGGAAGATGAACCGATGTCGTTCATTCCGCCTTAAGATGCATGCAGAATCTGTGTCCTGCACGCAATGATATTCTTGGCCATTTTCAAGTGTGATATGTACAGAACTGGGCTTTCTTCTAAACACTAAAGTTGAAGCCTTGAAGATACCAATCTAACGAGTGATTGCACGTCTTCAGGCGAAGTCTGTAGCCACGGGAAAGTCTGAACGAAATTGACGGCTGACAAACTAATCGTGCAGAAATTGTGTTCTTTACTCTGCGGGTTTAAAGCCGATTTCAATTTTGTTACTTTCGGATCTGGGTTGTGGTCTGAACATGAAAGTTGTAACCAAGGGGAATACCTTTCCAACGTGGGGTTATACGCTTTCACCGGTTTCTTGTAGCTTCGGGAATCTTCGGTCGAAGTCGCACTCCAGAAGGTGTCCTACACCTAAAATTCAGGGGTGGCGTAAAATCGGGTCTGGACTCGGTAGAGACAATGTAACAAATTGACATTGAGGTTGGGTGAACTCTTTTATGTTAACCTTCATAATTCAATGCATGATGAAGTTTCATGAATGGTTTCCGACGTAAATGATTTGTGATGTGAAGCGTGCTTAAACGAAACGACTTGGTAGAAATTTTTGAACCAAAAGAAATGCACATCATGTTAATTATGTGTTGAAATAATTTGGAAATGAATTGTAGGATGCTAATCTATGGCCATGTGAATAATTGTTTAACGGAATGAATTTAGTAGTCCAATTCTTAGAGTGGTGTCTACCTATGGGTTGCATTGTGAAAGGATGTAGGTGCGGGTATTTGGCCGCATTGGTTTGGATAGTGTTGAGAAGTGACATAAATGGACAGTTGGGTTTGGTCCTCAGTGTTCATCCCCGAGGCTCCTTCTGTACCACAATTATGTGGAATTGCATGTGGTGTGAGTCGACACGCGGTGTCGTAATCCTGGGTTAAGGATAGTATGGCAGGTCTACGGGCTCGCCAGTCGTCACACTGACGGGAGTTGACAATTAGACCTTGGGCGGTTGGGCTTGGTCCTCAGTGTTCATTTCCCGGGGCTCCTTCCGCACCAAGTGGACGGTTGGGCTTTGTCCACATGATTTTTCTCTGAGGCTCCTTCCAGGTCACACAAGGCCAGTTCGGGGCTTGGTTCTAGGGGAACATCTACCATAGACTCCCGCTGGGCCGTAGTACGCATGGGGGCCCCGGTGCCCACTTAGTAGTATAGAATCCCGCTCTACTGTCACCACCTGGCAACGACGGTTGACGCATGAGAGGTTAACTACCTACTCGAAAAGTGGGAGCTACAAGTCTGTGTCGACATAGTGGTTGCATGTGCGTGATCATGGGTGAGTCATTGCATTGCATACATACCATTACAATACATTGCATATCAAGATCCTCATCGTATAAGTTTGTATGGGCACTCCTATACGATGAGTTACTTTATGTTAAACCGATCCTTAACATATAAGCTTGTATGGGCATCCTTATAAGTTAAGTTAATTTCCTATTTTAGATTTATATACTCGATGGATTGATATAGCTTGTGTAGAATTGCTAGAGTAGACTATTATTAATCATGTTATACATTTATTTTATTGCTGCTCACGACTTATGTACTTATTCACCTGCTTGTACCTGCTTATCACTATTTATATATTGTACCCTATTCCTTTCTCCGCCCTGTACCGAGGAGTCGTCGGGGGAGCGGATGTGAAAGCCACTTAGTCTTTTTGACTAACGGTTGCTACATCTTCCTTTTTAGGAGGAAATCCCGCAGGTAGAGCAGCCGCAGACAATGCAGCAAGACAGACAGTGCAGGACGATAGGTCCTGAAAGGACAGTGCTGTCGCTAACGTTAGTCACCAATGTGAGTTCTGAGAGATTTTGATGTAGCCCTTTGGGCATATTTTACCTGCACCCTGATATTCTAGAAGCTTGTTGTAGCTTCTTTTATTGTTGTACTTTTGGACTTATATTACTTATTTGTGGATTTGCTTTTGTTATGTTTTGGTTGGGTTGGCATTTGGTTGATATTGGTTATATCCGGTAGGATAGGCATCTTGTGGTACAGGTTAGCCCGTGTGCTAGTGTTACCACAAGGCGGCTGTTATGGGCATAAGACCCCCTTCGTGCAATATTTTGTGTTCCGGGAGGGGGGGGGGGGTCTTACACCCATAATGCCAACATGATTGTGTCTGCTAATGAGACCAGGAGGGACACAAGCACCCAGGCCTCACTTTCTTCTAACCCAGCTGCGAGGAATCAATTGAGCAGGTATCAATTTGAAGAAGCTTCTGACCCTTATTTTCACATGCCATCAATTGAGTAAGATGGAAGAGTGGTAGAGGATATTGTCAATAAGATGTCTACTGTAATGGAGGGGGAGGCCTCTAAGTCCCTGCTACCACTAATGTATCTACTCCAACACCCAATGATCTTTATGATGGAAACATTCCACAAAGTGAAGGGGAGACATATCAGGATCAAGTAAAGGAGAATGCAGTTATTGAGGAGGAGATATCCCAGTGTCATCTAGAGGAAATTCAGGATACAGTGAATGAGGGATCTGCTGCCGCTGTTGTTGTTATGCATGTAAGTGAGGACATGACAGTAGTTGAGGGGAAGATTCATCCTAAACTCCCCTCTCATGGTCTACTGTATGATGTTGACTCGTCTGCATTTGAAAACGAGCTATCCAATAAAGAACCTTCTTCAATGTACACCTTGGGTGACTCTGATAACAGGGCAGAGAACAGGCATGTGCAAGAAATACTGTGTGATGAAGGCACCTCTGCCACGATTGATCAAATGCCTCCTACATTCCTGGTATAGCTGAAAGGCTTACTAGACAAGCAAAGAAGATCTTTGGAACACTTTGTTTATGATGTCGTTTAAGAAATCAGAAATTAGTTGTTCACGAAAATTAAGTCGATCCGGTTTGAAGTGAATCTGCTGAAGGCCGAAACTATAAAATTATTCATCAGGGCAGCCCCTCCTGTTGATTATACCATGGAGAAACTAGATGAGTTGGGAAAAAATACAGTTACAGTCATAGATAATCAGAACATTAATGCCAGAAACATGCTTGCTATGTATAATTCTGATAAATCTCTGAGGGAACAACAAAATAATGCAATTTTCACCAAGATGGAGACTTTCTTGGTTGCAAACCCAAAGCAAAGAGCTGATTAAAGAAGTCAAAAGGGGCATAATCATTTGCCACAGTTAAAGAAACAAGTTATAGATGGTGTAAACCATCTTGAATCTGAAAAGAACAAGGCCAACCACTCCCAAACCAAAGAACTAATTGAAGAAGTCAAAAAGGGGGAGATGGAGACAATCAAGGCCAACACTGAGAATGTTGTGTGGGTCACAAATATCATAAGGAGATCATTCAAGATATAAATAATTTAGTATGATAACATCCCTATGTTCCCTACACAGATTCAAGAAGCCCTGAATGCAGGTCAGTTAGCTCAGTATGCTGAATAAGGTACTCATTGGGATGAAATAGTTGTTGATATTCCATCATTCAGCCCCGTTGTTGACCAAATTCTGAAGGCAAAAGGGAAATCTATTGCTATTGAAGAGCAAGAAGCTGCTAGAGCCACCAAGAAAAGATTCAGAGACCAAATGGAAGCTAGGCCTGACTTTGATCAGTGGAGCCCTGAGTCAAGGATCATCATTCTGTCAGCATGGGTGTAACACCCAAAAAAGGAGAATTGGTTATTGGAGGTTATTGCGCGACGATAGACTTATCACCGACGTTAGCTCAGTGAATTAAAAGACCCAGGGCTTGGGTTGTTACCGCCTGATGGCAAGAAGCTAGAACGCCACGGTAGTGCAACGCTCTCGACGAATTATTCAGCTCTCAAGAAAGATATTACCACGCGGCGATAAGGGTTATCGCGGAGTGATAGCTCTAGATAGAGGCATTGGCTGGTTGAAGCGGTCACCTCCTGTGATACAACGTGGAAGTATGAGTTACCGCATGGCGGTAGTTTTCATATAAAGGCTGGACTTGAGCATTCATTCTCATTTTTCTCTCACACACTCTTGCTTTGTTTTGGAGAGGGAAGGCGAGAAAAGGTCGAGAATCTTAAGAGGAGATCGATCCAAGGTGTGTTTGTGATTAGTATCGCACGTCGACGCTAGATTCGTGGAAGTGATCTTGTGATAATCAATTCCATCCGGATCAAAGATCAAGATCATTACTGCGAGGAAGACTACAGGGGTAACTGTAACAGCCCAGGTTTACAGCTCAGATACACACGACATAATCGTACACTTGTCTCTCCCCTGACCCCCGCTACAGGACTGTAGTCTCTGCCACCCAAACTCATCTCCGGCCTGCTTCTCAGCATAGCGTGTTTTTGAGCATGCTAGGTTTCGAACCCAACACCTCTTTGATAAGGCACCTTCCACAGGTCTCATCACCATCTAGAAACGGGAGATTTGGAAATGGGAGAGTTGGAAATAGGATATGATTAGATGTTATATTCTAGACCATGGTGGGGCATGTGATAAACGCCTCGGACTGATGGTGTTCGCGTACAATAACAGCTATCAGGAGAGTTTATAGATGGCGCCCTTTGAAGCTTTATGTAGGAGGCGTTATCGAACTCCCCTATTTTGGGAAGAAGTTAGTGAAGAGCCCTTACTCGGTCAAGAAGCGCTAGAGGATATGAGCATTTCAGTGACACATATTCTTGAAAAGCTGAGGTTGGCTCAGGGGCAATACAAGAGGTATGAAAATCAGCCCATAGTTGATCTGGAATTTGCAGTTGGGTACATGGTATTTTTGAAGGTCTCTCCGATGCCAGGTGTTAAGAGATTTAGAATGAACCATAAGTTGGATTCCAGGTATGTGGGAACATTTCAGATTCTGGATCCCAGGTATGTAAGCAAGGACAGTATCTCAGTTGATTGCATAAAGATAGCTGTTGTATTGGTTGGAACCGGAGATCTTCATCACCTGAGGAGATAAGAAGCTTCTTAGGGTTGGCTGGATACTACAGAAGATTTGTGGAGGGATTCTCAGTACTGTCGACATCGTTGACTAAGTTTACGCAAAAGAGCGCAGCTTTTGTTTAGAGTGATGTCTGTGAGGAAGCTTTTCAAGATCTCGAGAGAAGACTGTGTTCTACTCCAGTTTTGGCGTTACCTACGAAAGGAGTAGAGTATGTTATTTTTATGGATGCTTCGCGAGTAGGACTTAGATGCATGTTAATGCAGGGCAGCAAAGTGATTGCGCATGAATCGAGATAATTGAAGGTACATGAAAAGAATACTCATGACTTAGAATTTGTTACCATCATTTATGCTTTGAAGTTTTGGAGGCATCTTCTGTATGGAGTGTCATGCAAAATCTACACAGAACACAAAATTTTGAAATATGTCTTCACTCAGAAGGAGATGAACTTGATCCATCATAGATGGTTATAATATGTTGCGTACTATGAAGTTGATATCCTTTGTCATCCCCGCAAGGGTAACGTTGTGGCGGATGCTCTGAGCCGAAAGCTCGCGCATGTCTTTAACCTCACTATGCAATTCTTAGTAGAAGAGTTTTTGTTAATGGACATAACCGTTGGGTGTAGCATTTCGCCAAGTAGTTAGAGGTGGAAGAGCCTTCATGGATTACACTCACTGGCTACATCAGTAAGACGATCCTGATTTGCAGCACCTCCGCAGTAGGACTGAGAAAGGGGAATTGCCGGACTTTTCAATCAATGATGTGGGTATCTTGAAGTACCACGACAGATATTTGAGGAAAGATATGTAGTGAAGTTCATGGTTCAAGTATTGCTTGTTATCCTGGTTCCACAAAGATGTACAGAGATTTGAAGCAAATTGTTTGGTTGTCAGGTATGAAGAACGACATCGCAAGATTTGTATCTGAATGTTAAACCTGCCAGCATGTCAAAGCTGATCATAAAAGGCCTGGTGGTAAGTTAATGCCTTTAGACATATCGAGTTGGAAATGGGAGAGTTTGTAGATATAACATTCAGATACATGGAATCCCTTCTTGGACTTATGAAGTCCTTCTTTTGGCATATGCATGGAATCCCCCGCCAAAAGGTGGAGATCATTGGAATTCCTTTGGGTCGATTCATGAAATCCCCAGTGAGTCTTGCATATAGATCCGAAAATGTGTAGTATAATATAGGCATGATGTGTGAAGCTTATCTAGACAGGTTGGTCTGGATTGGTGATGTTTATTTTGCATACCGGAGAAGACTCCGAAAATAAATGAGTAATTTACATGGTTTGTTGGGTTGTACCCGTGGACTCATAGTAGCAGGAAGTACTTAAGCTGCACTCCAGGAAAATACCCAAGAAATGCCACAGTTTGAATGATTGTTGGATATCGCCAGGCGATAGTGAGATTGCAAATGACGATAGCTCTTGGTGAGCTATTTGTGCTGTGTGCTATGAAAAGACCAGTGTTCCTAGCTATGCAGGTTACTGCAGGGTTTTTGGGTGGGTCTGGTACAGAAAGTGAATTATGTGGTTAATTCCTAGCGATAGTGAGTATCGCTGGCGATAGATGCCAGATACCCTTTTGATTGTAAAACATGTCTCTGGGAGACTGTGAGGCTAATCTTTAAGCTACGAGCTCCTAAAGGTTAGTGTGCCGAACAGAAAGGGGAAGCTGACCCACATCAGACTAGCCTTAAGTTTGACGATTTGAGCAATAGTCAAAGGCTGAACTATATTAGCGTTATGGATCTCTAGCCTAAATGTCTAAGTTATTGGTGTTCGTTAGGATCACATAATGAGAGTCTTAGGCTGTACGCCGTTGAGACTAAAGTCTCAGGCCGGGTGCCGTAAAGACTAGGAATGCTCAAAGTTATCTGTTATGTCTGGGACCTCTTAACGGTGGTCGGACCCTAGAAACAGGTACACCAGAAATGTGCCCAGAGTGTACGGAACGTTTGGCCATGGGGCATTCGTTTGTGATATAATGAACTGTGCGTGAGTGCACGTTCTTGTGATATATCTGCTTATGTTAATGTTATGCCTGCAAGGAAGGAATACCACTGCCCCGAGAAAGGGATAGGGTCGTTATAAATTGGTCAGCTGAATGCCGACCGTTGCTTTGTTTTACACCATTCTGGTGGATCGTCCTTGTGTAGGTGTTGTAGAGCCGAGCGGAAAATTGCAGGCTGAATCCCTTTCTGCTGCTATGCTGGCCCTCGAAGGACGAATGAAGAACTTTTACTACTTTTTATGTGTGGTCGGCCTGCGTGTCGATGTTTGTAATCCACACTGGTTAAAGGTAACTGTAAGGCCTTAAGGCCATAACCTTTGTGTATTTGTAACTGACATTCTTGTGCTATATATATAAACAGTGGTTTATATATGGTGGACATTCAAATGAGTTTCAGTTCAAGTAACCCTAAAGCTTCCGCTAGAATTCTCTATGTTAGGATTCGAGTACTCTGTGATATTAACCTAATATCCCGATGCCTGTTTGTGGAATATGGTGTGGGGGCCCTGGTCGGCCCCTCTACTATATTTCATGTGACGAACGGAGGTGTTACAATTTGACATCAACTTGTCATGGTCTTCCTCCTGCGAATTCGTGGTCAAATTCTTTTGTGTGGTTACAAGCACGTGTAAGTGTGACTCGTTATAATATAGATGAACTCAAGAATGTATACTAAGGAATGAAAATACACCAGTTTAAGGAACCTACGCGTTCCTACAAAGTTGTTGCTTTTGCAAAGTCACTAAAGTGTGTTTTTTACACGTATAGGTGAGTCGAAGTGGTGCGGGGCAGTCTGAGCCCCAGCGTTCTGATGAGAATGCGATACCAGCTGAGGTACCTACACCTCCTCCGTCTGTGGTGATAGTAGGCTTAGTTTCTGAGGAGATGTTTATGATGATAAAAGCACATCCTACTGGGCAGGCACAGCCTACTGGGCATGAGCAGCCTATAGTGGTGCTAGTATAGGTTAGTATGAGGCCAATACCTCTTGAGGCTATTGTATATCCACGACCAGCTGAACGACAACTAAAGCAGTTTATGAGCTTCAATCCTCCTACGTTCGCAGGGGCAGGATCCCCAACGTAGGCAGAGGAATGGCTTGCGCGAGTCAATAGAATTTTGACGGCAATAAGAACTGAGGAGGAACAGAAAGTTACCTTGGCCACTTTCCTGCTGGAAGGAGAGGCTCGGCTTTGGAGGGACGAAATAAAGCTTCACCACTTAGCAGGCAGACAACTAACAAAAGTATCGATAGAGGAGTTTTCGAGACTATTCTTGGCAAAACACCTACCGTCGGCACAACGCATAGCCATGGAAAATGTGTTCCAGTGTCTAACTCAGGGAGAAAGTAGTGTCGATACCTACTTACATGAGTTTACAAGATTGGGATGCTATGTAGGGTCTATCTTTGCTGAAGAAAAGTGTAAAACCAATAGGTTCTACGAAGGGCTGCGAGATGAGTTGAGATTCTTGCTCTCGAGTTCGGTGAATCAAGGGTTTCAAACATTGGTGGATACGGCCCGTGAGCTGGAGAAAGATATGATAATGGTGCAGAGCAAGAGGGACTTGACCATAACAAAGCCCGAGTATAAAGTACCGCACCCAAGAAAGTCTGATTACCGCAAGAGATGGGGTAAGAAGTCCAAGTCTTCTGGACAGGCTCCCTCTTATGTTGCTTCTGGAGCAACTTCTGGGCAAGGCCCGCGTACTTGTTATACCTGTGGCAAGCCAGGACTGAGAGTTATTTAATTCAAGGTTAGCTAATCACCTAGAGGGTGGGGGGTGAATAGGTCTTTGCAGTTTTCTTAATTCTTTTGTTGTTTTCAATCAACCTATACTATCTAGAGCTTATCCTTAGCACCTGTAATTAAAACAGAAAACAAGAACATAACAAACACAAGGATTTATACTGGTTCCCCAATTGGGTACATCCACTTTCCCTCCCACCTATCCAACTGATTTTTTGGACAAGGAATGAACTCCACCAAAATGCTCCTCAGAGCTTACACCTTAGGCCCTCAGCCTATTACACAGATTCTTCACAGAATCCAACTCAGAACCATAAGGGTTCCTACCTCAAAGCCCTGCAGGACTCCTACAGCTCAGTGATCCACTAATCACCTACCTCAGCCATATTTTTAAGGCCTACACTCAGGTTCTTCAGTCGTACAGCTTCATGCACACAACCCAACTCTCAGAGTGCTATAGCACTCCTACAACTCAGTACCCTTCTAGGTACCAACAACTCATACTCCTCCAAGGCGTTCAACTCAGTGACACACTTGTCAACTACAGTTTAGTGACTCTCTAGTCACCTACCTCAGGCACAAGGCCCTATACTCGGGCTGGGAGGACAGCCCTACCTCAGATCCACACTTGTATCCTACCGTAGAGAGCAACACTCTCCTACCTCAGGCACTTAAGCCCTACAGCTCAGATCCTCACTTGGATCCTACCTTAGTGCCCCAACAGGGCACCTACCTCAGTGATAAATTTGTCACCTACCTCAGGCACAAAGTGCCCTACAAACAGTTTCAGATCTACTGAATTCCATAGGACGTTAATACAAATTGTTTAAGAAAAACAAAAACAACAAACTCAGAGAAGTATCTCTGAGTCAACTTTGCTGGACTGAGCAGATATCAGTAAATCCCACTTGTTGTAGAAGGAATCAGTCTTCTTCTACAGCTCACAGTTTTCAGCTGCACAGATGAGCAGCAACCAACAGGCTGAATGGTAGAATCAACTTCCATGTTCTTGGATGAACTATGTTGCTAAGCTTGAAGAGCTCAGCAAACTTTCTTTTCCATGGCGGCTATCCCTGCTAGACTTTAGCTTTCAAGCTTGGTGGAGAAGATGATGTCTAGCCGTCTTTCTCTATTTTTCTTTCTATATTTTCTGTGTTTGATCTTTGTGTATTCGTTAACCCAAATCCCTTTACAGTTTCATTTTTATATGCATTGATTTGAATCAACGACACAATAAAATGTGGGCCCACCAAGGATTGGTGAGTTCCATCTCCATCAGCAATGGACAAAACATCTTTCGGCAGTGCAACAGCTTTCCCACAATGGCTTCCTGCAATTTTGACTTTGATGATGTCAGTAGTGGTCAATAACATCTGGACTTAGAAAATTTTCCAGAATTCCATCAAGCGTTGAGTGATGTTAAGATACTCAACGCCATCATCTTTGGCTCTCAGCACTTAGGGACATAGAAATTTCCTTGGCTTTGTCTCAACATTTTTGTCTCAGCGGTCTCAGCAGTTTTTCATTATTAGCTGAGACATGCCTTTGTCTCAGCGCTTTCTTCTTTTTAGCTGAGACAAGTTTCTGTCTCAGCGGTATCTTCACAGCTGTCTCATCGGTTCTTGCTTTTAACTATCTCAGCGCTTCCTTCTTCATTTGAAGCGTTGTGTGAACTTGCTTCACTCAATGCTTCTAGACTTAGAAAAAAATCCAGCTAGTTTTGTCTCAGTTGTTTACCTCTAAACTGTCTCAGAGCTTCCTTCTTTATTAGAAGCGTTGAGCGAATCTGCTTCACTCAACGCTTTTGGACTTAGAGAAATCCAACCAGTTTTGTCTCTGTTGTCTCAGCGGTCTCAACGATATCTTCTCAGCTATCTCAGCTGTCTCAGCGGTCTCAACGCTATCTTCTCAGCTGTCTCGGCGCTTTTGCCTTAGACAGATTTTCTGGCTTTAGCTACGTTCGACGATCTGTGGGATGAGCTTGATGAACTTTAATCTTCTTAGTTGTCTCAACGTCTTCTTCTCAGCTGACTCAGCGCTTTTTTCCTTTGTTTATTTTTCTGGCTTTGGCTTAACAAGTATTGAGCTGAGTTCGACGATTTGTATGCTGAGCTCGACGAATTTTTAGCTTAGTGAAAGTGAGAGTTAAATCTGAAATACTCTAGAGGGGGGGGGGGGGGTGAATAGAGTATTCTTAAAAAATTCTTAACAGCTATTACAGCTTTTGCTGTAAATTAAAAGTGCAGAAATAAATATAGCTAGCACAAAATAAACCTAAAGCACAAGCACAGCAAGAACAAAAGAAAAAGGGGCAACTAGACGACACAAGAATTTTATAGTGGTTCCCCAACCTGGGTACATCCACTCTTCTACCACCCTTGGTAGGAATCCACTCAGATTTTTGATCAGGTGCATGACACCAATGAGCTTTTGATCAGGTGCTCAAAAACTAACCCAAGTATTTTGATCAGGAGACTTGCAACCAAGGAATCACTTTTGAAGGGAGAAGACAACCCTTTATACAGTGGGGGGGGTGAGAGATGATTTTGTCTTCCCTTTCTCAATATACAACTGAGAAGACTATGGATTTGATTATAGCTTATTTCTCCCCCTGAGATGTAGAATGAATCAGGGAAAAACAGCAGCTAAGCTTCAGGGTGATAGGTCTTCAAACTTAATTCTTGACCAGCAATAATCTTCAGGAACTTCTTTGACAGATGGAACTGATGTTGTCCTTTTGAAGTGTCCTGGAGTGCTTGAAGAAAGAAGGCTCTAGATATAAGTATTGTTGTTCTTCTTCTTCAGGTACTGATGAGCTTCTGGTTAAGGGCTTCTCTGTATCAGAGAATGCTTCTTATTGACAGAGCAGATTGTTCAAGAATGAATATTTTTCTCTGTCTCTGCAATCTCTGTATGCTTCTAAGTACACTGTGCTCTGTGTAAAACTTTCTTAATGATCCTTGATAGTTTCTATCTATTTGTGTGTCCGTTATTCTCTGCTATTCTTTTTTATATTTTCTGTCGAAATCCGTCTTTCAAAAAATTAAATTCTTCTTCAATTAATGCTGACAACCTTGAGAATAAACGGCATTGATTTATTTCCCCAACTGTCCCATGAAAAATGACAAGCAATAATCCTGGAGAAGACCATAATTAATGCTCCTTCTAACGGTTATATTCAAAGAATGTTAGAGCATTAATTACTCAGGAATTATCGCATTAGAGTGGGGACAGAAGGCCGAAAATAACTAAGTCTGGAATCGTCGAACAGTTGACAGAAATCGTCGAACTGAGTCCACAGTTCGTCGAGCTGAGATGTTGTGTTCGTTGACTAGACGGCTTCTGTTCGTCGAGCTGAGTTCCATGATCGTCGAGCTGGAACCTGAACTGCTCTCTCTTTTGAACTTTATCTATTCTGCATCTGAAGTTCGTTGAACTGGTGAATGTGTTCGTCGATTGGATTTCAGCAACTATTTTGGAGTTGTAATATATTTTGTGTGTCGACTGATATCTTGTGTGTTGACACAACCTTTCCACAGTATCGACTGATGATCTGGGTGTCGACACAAGTTCTTCTAATGTCGACTCAGTTGGTGTCGACATATACTCTGAGTGTCGACACAAGTCTTCTGGTTCCAGAATTCGTCGGGCAGAGAACTGAGTTCGTCGACCTGAGTCTGGAGAACATAGCCTTGACAGAATGCTATTGTAGTCCAAGGATTCATCGACCAAAGAATAATGTTCGTCGAGCTAAGTATGGAGAACCTTGAATTCGTCGAGATGAAAATTATTCTGGACTTAGAGAAAAATTGATAAACCTCTGGCAATAGAGTTGAAGTGGAAGTCCAGAAATCGTCGAGCAAAGAATGAAGTTCGTCGACCTGAGAACTAAGTTCGGCGACCTGAGTCTAGAGAACAGTCTGGACTTAGAATTCTAAAGGTGGAGTTCAAGGATCGTCGATCTATGACTGAAGTTCGTCAAGCTCAGCTAAGAGAATATTTCTCTAAGATCGTCGAGCTGAGAACGACTATCGTCGACCTGAGTTTGACGAACGTCGAACTCATTTTACTTGGTTTCTTGAGATATCTCTGAATCTCTGGAAAAACTCTAAGTCTTGAGTATCTGGCAGTCTGATGATGGATTGTCCATGTGATGTTGTTATTGAGGACTTGGCCTAAACTCTAGGACACAACTATGACCCTAGCTATACATGTTGGGTCACATCATCCTAAGTTAGTGAACCTAGCCCAAATCAAACTAGGGATCCAACAATCTCCCCCTATTTGGGTGAGGTCACTAATAGACTCAAAATAAAAACATAAAGTAAACAAAGCAGGAAAAACATATATCTGGCAGAGATAATTAACATATGTAGCAGATATATTTAAACAAGAGCTTTGTTCAGACAATATGAAACAGTTTAAGAGAGAAAAATAGAAATAAAATAGTTCAGATTTCATTTCTTCTGATTCTTCTCCTGATGCTTTACATCCTTGTCCTTGTCTCCTGGCTTGGTAAATATTATTTCCCTGTTTGGATTTGAAGCTTATTCCACAGTCATTGTCATGTCAGCAGCCCCTATAATATTCAGAGATGTAACTCTACGGACCATTGCTTCAGGATGTAATTTCATATAATCATCAACATTAAAAATTTTGTTAGCCTTTTCAAACCTTTTCTGTTCTTCTCTCCTGTATTTGGATATTGTAGTGTATTCAGAAATATCCTTCCCTTCAGCCTTTGCCTTGTTAATCATAGAAAGGCCTACTAGTTCCTGGAAACTGGCCATTTTAGTTGTGTTGGCTGTTTCTGGATCTTCATAAGGAATAGGAGGAGAGGTTGATCTTCTAGAACTTTCAGCTTGTTGATGTTGATGTTGTTGATGTTATTGTTGCTGCTGATGTTGCTGTTGCTGCTGATGTTGTTTTCCTGAAGAGTGTTGCCTTTGCTGACTGCTACCAGGGGAAGATCTGCCATGATGTCTTTGATAAGTTTGAACAGGGGCAGACCTTTGAGATCTTGAACCAGGAGCACCAGCTGCAGGAGGAGGAGGAGGTGGCAGATCTTTTCTATACCTTTGAACTGGTGGAGGAGAGTACCTTCTACTCTTCTTCCTTTCCTTCTGCTGATTCTTAGATAGCCACATCCATGCTGGCATCCCTTTATATGGTGTTATCTTTTGAAGAATGTAATAGGGAGTGTCATTGTTTGGATTAGGCTTAGGAGAAGGAGGAGGAGGAGCTTTTCTTTTCTTTGATACTTGTTTTTTATTCTTTGTATCCTCCTCATCTGAGTCCTCATCCTCATCTTCATCATCATCATTTTCAGAACCCTGAGGGTTATCATATAAATCATTCAAAGCTTTCAAACCCTCAGCAGAAATAACAGGCTTTTCTGGAGCAGGAGCAGGAGTTTCAACAAGAGTTGGAGGAGAAGCTACAACAGAATCAGAACTAACTTGGACAGAGCTTTCGGCTGCTTCCATATGTTCCTCTTCAATATCAGCCAATATCAGTTCATCTAGATCTGGCATGGGGGAGTCATCCATGACAAAGGTTGGTGCTGAAGGTATTATTGGAGAAAAGGGAATAGCCACTACTTCTGGAAGTGGAGTGACTACTGGCTGTGCAATAGCAAAACTTTCCCTAAGTTTCTTAGCAACTTCTGAAGAGATGGGGGAAGTGTATGGTATAATAGCCAAGGATGGCTTAGTAATCTCAGTTGGAAGAGAATTCAAATGTACAGTACCAAAAATACTCAACAAAGTTTCTAAATCATCTATGGGATTAATGATGAAATCACCACCAGTAATTATTGTCTCAGATACTGACTCTTCCAAGTCCATGTCAGTATCAATAAAATTAATAAAATCAAGATCATCTGTATCAATATACTTTGTACAGTCTGCTGGTACTGTTTCTGCCTCTGCTGCTGGAGCTGCTACTGCTGGAACTACTGTAGCTACATCATCAGACATCTCCCCCTGCATGGTTTTAGTAAGACCTGAAGCCATGCCCCTGACTGAAGATGGGGCTATAGTGAGGGCAGTGATCTGTGCAGATAGGGTAGTAATTGAAGTAGCAAGAGGTGTAATGGCCTCTGCTATTAGTGTTTTGAGAAGGGGAGTGAGGAGGGGAATGAGAGAAGTAATTATGGAGGCTTCCAATGGTGGAGTGGTAAATGGTGTTGCAGATGGTTGAGAAGTGGGAACTGTGGGAGGGATAGAAAGTGAAGCATCTGGTATATGGACATCTGGAGGGGATGCATGTTGAGCGATGGTAGATTTTGATGGGGATGGATGGGTGGATCTTCCATGTGGGTGATTGGAGGAAAAGGGGAATTGGGAGGTGAGAGTGGTATGTTGAAAAATGGTATGAAAGATAAATGAAGAGGAAGTGGAGATGATGGAGGAGTTGGTGCTGGTGAAGCATGTGGAGATTCTGGTGGAGTAGGAGGTTGAGTAGGGGATGATGGAGGTGTGGAATAGGGATGGATTTGTGTTGCTAGAAGGGGGCTGGAAGAGATGGTGGTGTTGGATGAATCTCTTCAATAGGTTGGGGAGTGGCTTTAACAGCCCTGGTGCCTTCAGAAGCTGAGGTGTAAGAGGTAGAAGCCTTGGATGGCTTAGTGATGGTCCTCTCCCATCTTCCAAACAAGGCACATGTAAGCATTTTGCTGGAATTAATGAATGTGGTCTGGGAGAGCAGTGATTCAGCAGCTTTTTCTTGTAAAAAGATCCCTATGATCATTCCAAAACAAACTTCATTTTTATTGTTTTTCTTTTGTATAAGATCAAAAAGAATTTGTGCCCAATCCACCTATTTCTTATTTATGATTGTACACATGACTAGAAACTGTTGTCTGGTGATGTATCCATGGGCAGTATGTTTCCCAAGCAAAACGTTTCCAACCAAATCTGCCAAAAACTTATAAGGGGCAGAGAGGTGTTTCTTCAATAGTTTATTAAGGATATCTCCAGTATAACCCAGTAGGCCAAGCATCACGTCAGACTCCTCTATTTCAATCTCTAGTTGCTCTTCTCCATTCATTAATCCAAAAATTTCAGTTAAAATTACAGGAGTTAAGGAGACGGGGTTACCCGCAATGGTGCCTGTCATCGTATTCTCCTATGTTGGCGATAGGGTGTAGAACTATTCTCTGATTTCAGTGCTGTGCAGTTTGATTCTTCTTGTCATCAAGGTTTTGAGTTGTTGTTCTTCAAGTATTTCCAGAATGTAAAGGAATATGGGATCAGAATGCTGAAATGAATCAAAGTCCACATCAAAACCTGTATCAAACTTCATGCCTGCGAGAATGCTTTCCTGAATCGCCATGGAATCACCTACAAGAGAGACACAAAAATAGCAATCATGTGCAAAGGAATAGAAAGCGCGGGACGGAGGTCGAAGAAAACCTAAATATAGGGTTTTCAAGAATATGAATCGACAGACTCCGTTCCACGAAAATAGAAATAATTCTTCGAATTGAGTTCGACGAAATAATTTTGAATGAAATAATTCGTTGATCTTATCCAGAAGAATTGAAGACAGTTCGTCGAACACGTTTGACGAATAACTTCTGAAGCAAGTTTGTCGAACTCTGTTTGACGAAAATTATTTCACTCACAGAGAGTTTGTCGATCTCCGTTCGACGAATATCTCTCAAACTTTTCCTGGTTCGTCGAACTCTGTTCGACGAACTTTGGAAAATTCGTCGAGTGTAGAAAGAAATTAAATAAAGTCTTCTCCATTGATCATTCTAAGTTGATTTACAAAGAACATATGATTTCTCACATCCAGAGGTTTGGTGAATATATCAGCTCTTTGTAAATTAATGTAGATATAGACAAGCTTGATTTTATTTTTGTCTACACACTCTCTAATGAAATGATGTCTTATGTCAATATGTTTTGTCCTACTATGGTGAACTGGATTCTGGGCTATGGCTATAGCACTTGTATTATCATAGAGTAGGGTTGAATTATTTAAATTGAACCCATAATATAGAAGTTGATTTTGTATCCAAAGCATCTGTGAACAACAGCTGTCTGCTGCAATATATTCTGCTTCAATAGTTGATGTTGACACTGATGTTTGCTTTTTACAAAACCAAGATACTAATCTCATACCCAGGAACTGGCAAGTCCCTGAAGTACTTTTTCTATCTACCCTGCATCCAGCAAAATCAGCATCAGAGTATCCAGTTAACTCAAATTTTGATTCAGCAGGATACCATAGGCCTAGATTAGGACAACTCTTTATATATCTCAAAATCCTTTTTAGTAAAATTAGGTGAGATTCTTTAGGGTTCACCTGGAACCTAGTACAAAGACATGTGACAAATATAATATTTGGCCTACTTGATGTGAGGTATAATAGGGACCCAACAATGCCCCTATAAAGTTTCTGATCCACAGGTTTCCCTGGTACATCAGAGTCCATAACAACATTGGAGCCATGGGTGTTTTCTTCGCTGAGGCATCAGCCATCCCAAACTTCTTTAGAAGTTCTTTAGCATATTTTGCTTGAGAGATGAAGATACCATCAGGGAGCTGCTTCAATTGGAGACCAAGGAAGTAAGAAAGCTCACCCATGCTACTCATTTCAAATTTAGAATGCATGAGGTCAGAGAACCTCTTGCATAATTTGGAATTTGTAAAGCCAAATATAATATCATCCACATAGATTTGTACTAATAAGATTTGGTCCTTATGATGTCTATTGAAAAGTGTATTATCTACAGTTCCTCTTGTAAATTTATGCTCTAATAGAAAACTAGCTAAGGTCTCATACTAAGCTCATGGAGCTTGCTTTAGACCATAAAGAGCCTTATGCAATTTAAAAACATGAGACGGGTAAGTTGGAGAAACAAAAGCTGGAGGTTGTTTTACATAAACCTCTTCTTTTAGCACTCCATTTAGAAAAACACTCTTCACATCCATTTGGAAGACCTTGAATCTCTTGTATGCTGCATATGCAAGTAATATTCTTATGTCCTCCAACCTTGTAACAGGTGCAAAGGTTTGATCATAATCAATTCCTTCTTCTTGCCTATATCCTTGAGCAATAAGCCTAGCCTTGTTTCTTACAATGATTCCTTGGGCATCCAGCTTATTTCTGAAAACCCATTTGGTTCCAATAACTCGGTAGTTTTAGGGTCTTGGAACCAAATCCCAAACTCTACATCTCTCAAATTGATTTAGTTCCTCTTGCATTGCAAGGATCTAGTGGGGATCCTGCTCAGCATCAAGGATGGATAGAGGTTCAACCTGAGAGAGAAAATAGGCATGCATCAAATCTTCGATGCGTTGATGCCTTGTCTGTACACCTGTTTATATGTCTCCAATCATTTGAGATCTGGGGTGATCCCTAAGTGTGACAAAATCAGTGGGTGAAGTTGGTTGTGCAACAGCATTTGGAATTAATTCCTCATGTGGAATTGTATTTGTGTTGGTAGAGATTCATTTTCTTCAGCTTCTTCTTCTTCACTTTCTTCAACGGCTTGTGGAGATGGATGAGTTGGAACCTCTTGTGTGAGGTTTAGTCCATCCAAGGTCTCACACAAGTGGGGTACCTGCAAGTTACTATTGGTAGAAACTTATTTCTCCTTGCAATACATGTTAGTCTCATCAAATGAAATATGAATGGACTCTTCAATTTTTAATGTTAATTTATTAAAACCCTATAGGCCTTTCTTACTTGGGAATGTCCTAGAAAACTTCCCTCTTCAGCCTTAGCCTCAAACTTTCTAAAGTATTTTTTGTTGTTGTTATGAATGTAACATAGGCATCCAAATACTTTGAAGTAGTTGATTTTAGGTTTCTTCACTTTGAGCAATTCATAGGGATTCATGTTCTTTATTTTGTGAATTAGGCTCCTGTTCAGGACATAATTTGCTGTGCTTACAGCCTCTGCCCAAAAGGTTAGGGGAATGTAAGCATCTGCAAGCAAAGTACCTGCAGCTTCAATAAGTGTCCTATATTTCCTTTCAGCTACCCCATTTTGTTGGGGAGTTCTAGGAGCTGAGAAGCAATGCCTGATACCTTCCTTTTCACAGAACTCATACATAAAAAGAGACTCAAACTCTGTTCCATGATCATTTCTGATCAATATAACATGAGTAGAGAACTCAATCTATATGGTCCTGAGAAAATCTGTAAGAACCTTGAAGGTATCTGACTTAGATCTCAGAAAGAATACCCATCTGAACATGGAGTAGTCATCCACTATAACCAAAGTGTAGTATTTCCCTCCTAGGCTTTGTATAATAATGGGTCCAAAGAGATCCAAATGTAGCAGGTACAAAATCCTAGGTGAATCACTCTTATTAATAGATTTAAAACTAGTTTTAGTTTGCTTGCCTAATTGACAAGCCCTGCAGAGACCTTCCTTCTTGTAGGGACCAGAAGGTAGACCTCTAACAAGGTTGTGTTTAGATAGCCTAGCAATGTTTTTCAGATTTACATGACCTAGTCTTTTGTGCCATAATTCATTCTGATTACTAGTTAAATTAAGTAAACAGATATCAGTTTTGGCAGAAAGAAAATTTACTAAGTATATGTTGCCTTGTCTATTTCCAATTAAAACTGTTTGGTTGTTTTTATCAATAATAGAACAAGTGGATGGGTTAAAGTATACCTGATAACCATCATCATATAACTGACTTATGGAGATGAGGTTATGCTTGAGTCTACTTACATATGTCACCTTTTTGAATGTGACAACTCCTATTCTTACTTCTCCAAATCCTTCTGACTGACCACATTTTGAGTCACCAAAGATAACCTTTGGCCCCAGCTTGGACTTGTAGTTGGATAAGATGTCCTTACTACCAGTCATATGTTTGGAGCTGCCACTGTCCAGGTACTAAGTTTGATTTACCCCTGGACAGCTCTTCACCTGATCTGTCTCTGATTCAGACACTCCTTCATCTTCAGACTCTTCTTCTTCTGAGTGACTTCTGGAGGCATCAATTATCATGAGGCAAACCTCCTTTGCTCTTGTTTCTTCCTCATCTTCACTGGAGCTTGAAGATGTTGACTCATCTTCTGTCTCACTCCAGGTCTCAGCCACAAAACCCTTTTCCTTCTTCTTGTGCTTGCAGGAAGAGGGTTTGCTGGTGTGCTGTCTTCTTGTTTCCATCTCTCTTCTCTTCTCTTTCTTATGGTTCTCTAGACTCTTAGAGAGGAAGTTCCCAGACTTACTGCATCCATACCACATAATTTCTTTGGTTGGTGTCTTGTCATATTTTGGCTTGTCATCATTTCTTGATGACTTTCTCCTGAAATCCTTTCTGGCCATCTTGTAGAATCTTTTAGCAAAGAGACTCATGAGCTCTTCATATGATGTTGCAGTCTATGTATCTTCAGTGGCTTTCAAGGCAATACTTTATTCTTTTCTGGCTACTGGAGGTGTTCTTTGTTCAGCTGCCTCCCTGGTCTTTATCAGCTGTTCATATGACTTTAGTTTGCCTAATAGAGATTCAGTTGAAATCTCATTCAGGCATCTGGCCTCCTTGATGGGCCAGATTCTTGTATCCCATGAGCTTGGGAAACACATCAGGATCTTGTCATTCACTTCAGTAAGAGTGATGTTCTTATCCAAGGTTTTTAGCTCATTGATAATTGAGCTTAACCTATTGTACATATCAGAAACTATCTCAGCTTCTTCCTTCTTAAAGTTCTCATATAGTGTGATGAGGTTAGATCTCCTATCTTTCCTCTCATCTGCTGAGCCAGCAACCATTTGATTAAGTGAATCCCAGATTGCTTTTGCAGAGGTGGACTCAGCCACCTTCTGAAAGATGTCATCTGACATAGTCTGAGCCAATATGTTCATGGCTTTGGCATCAACAATCTTTGCTCTCTTCTGGGCTTCAGTCCACTCAGGTGGTGGGACTGCATTGTTGCTGGGAGATGTTGTAGATGTAGATGCCTATGGGGGCCCTATAAAAATAGAGTTGTAGATGTCTTCATCAATAGAGTTCATGTACAATTTGATTCTTGCCTTCCAGATGGCAAACCTATTAAGGTTGCAAACTTGAGGTTTGGTGCTTGCATAATCCTTGTTCTGTGACATGGGTGTGTTTATAATCTAAATGAAAATAAAATAATGTTTAGATCTAACAAAGGATCTTTTGGTTCAAGATTTAACTTGTACAACCAAAGGAACCTCCTCTGATACCAATTGAAAGTGAGAGTTAGATCTGAAATACTTCTAGAGGGTGGGAGGGGGGGGGGTGAATAGAGTATTCTAAAAAAAATTCTTAACAGCTATTACAACTTTTGCTGTAAATTAAAAGTGCAGAAATAAATATAGCTAGCACACAATAAACCTAAAGAACAAGCACATCAAGAACAAAAGAAAAAGGGGCAAACAGACGACACAAGAATTTTATAGTGGTTCCCCAACCTGGGTACATCCACTCTTCTACCAACCTTGGTAGGAATCCACTCAGATTTTTGATCAGGTGCCTGACACCAATGAGCTTTTGATCAGGTGCTCAAAATCCAACCCAAGTCTTTTGATCAGGAGACTTGCAACCAAGAAATCACTTTTGAAGGGAGATGACAACCCTTTATACAGTGGGGGGGGGGGGGTGAGAGATGATTTTTCTTCTCTTTCTCAGTATACAACTGAGAAGACTGTGGATTTGATTATAGCTTATTGCTCCCCCTGAGATGTAGAATGAATTAGGGAAAAACAGGAGCTAAGCTTCAGGGTGATAGGTCTTCAAACTGAATTATTGACCAGCAATAATTTTTAGGAACTTCTTTGACAGATGGAATTGATGTTGTCCTTTTGAAGTGTCCTGGAGTGCTTGAAGAAAGAAGACTCTAGATATAGGTAATGTTGTTGTTCTTCTTCAGGTACTGATGAGCTTCTGGTCAAGGGCTTCTCTGTATCAGAGAATGCTTCTTGTTGACATAGCAGATTGTTCAAGACTGAATATTTTTCTCTGTCTCTGTAATCTCTGTATGCTTCTAAGTACACTGTGCTCTGTGTAAAACTTTCTTAATGATCCTTGATAGTTTTTATCTATCTGTGTGTTCGTTATTCTCTGTTGTTCTTTTTTATATTTTCTGTTGAAATCTGTCTTTCAAAAATTTGAATTCTTCTGCAATTAATGCTGATAGCTTTGAGAATAAATGACATTGATTTATTTCCCCAACTGTCCTATGAAAAATGGCAAGCATTAATCCTGTAGAAGACCATAATTAATGCTCCTTCTAACGGTTATATTTAGAGAATGTTAGAGCATTAATTACTCAGGAATTATCGTATTAGAGTGGGGACAGAAGGCCGGAAATAACTACGTCTGGAATCTTCCAACAGTTGACAGAAATCATCGAACTGAGTCCACAATTCGTCGAGCTGAGATCTTGTGTTCCTCGATAAGACGACTTCTGTTCGTCGAGCTGAGTTCCATGATCGTCGAGCTGGAACCTGAACTGCTGTCTCTTTTGAACTTTGTCTATTCTGTGTCTAAAGTTCGTCGAGCTGGTGAATGTGTTCGTCAACTAGAGTTCAGCAACTATTCTGGAGTTGTCATATATTCTGTGTGTCGACTGATATCCTATGTGTTGACACGACCCTTCCACAGTGTCGACTGATGATCTGGGTGTCGACACAAGTTCTTCTAGTGTCGACTCAGTTGGTGTCGACATATACTCTGAGTGTCGACGCAAGTCTTCTGGTTACAGAATTCGTCGTGCAGAGAACTGAGTTCGTCGACCTGAGTCTAGAGAACATAGCCTTGACAGAATGCTGTAGTAGTCCAAGGATTCGTCGACCAAAGGATAGTGTTCGTCGAGCTAAGTCTGGAGAACCTTGAATTCGTCAAGCTGAAAATGATTCTGGACTTAGAGAAAAATTGATAAACATCTGGAAATAGAGTTAAAGTGGAAGTCCAGAAATCATCGAGCAAAGAATGAAGTTCGTCGACCTAAGACTTAGGTTCATCGACCTGAGTCTAGAGAATAGTCTGGACTTAGAATTCTGAAGGTGGAGTCCAAGGATCGTCGATCTGTGACTGAACTTCGTCAAGCTCAGCTCAGATAATATATCTCTAAGATCGTTGAGCAGAGAACGACTATTGTCGACCTGAGTTCGACGAACGTCGAACTCATTTTACTTAGTTTCTTGAGAAATCTCTGAATCTTTGGAAAAACTCTAAGTCTTGAGTCTCTGACAGTCTGATGATGGCTTGTCCATGTGATATTGTTACTGAGGACTTGGCCTAGACTCTAGGACACAACTATGACCCTGGCTATACATGTTGGGTCACAACATCCTAAGTTAGTAAACCTAGCCCAAATCAAACTAGGGATCCAACACTAAGCTCGACGAACTTCGAGTTGAGCTCGACGAAATTGGAAACCTGAAATTTTGTGCTTATCCCACGGAATGTTGAGTTGAGCTCGATGACCAGCGAGCTGAGCTCGACAAAATTTGAGTTTACTACCAAAATCATTTGCTTCACCTGTCCAATCCTGGACTACCTGCATGCATGAACTAGGGCACACATAAAATACATTATGTGTGTATGTCATTGACCCGTTTGACTTCTAACAAATCTGGGAAATTGGGATCAATAGACCCAAAAATCTCCCACTATTTGAATAAGTCAAAACAGTACAGGTCATTGACAACACAACATATTCATCATAGAAAGAATAAACATTAGAATAGTGTGGAAATGTTACCATATTTCTCCAGCCTGTGGAGAATTACTTACTGCCCCTGGCATGCTGCCATCATTACTGATCAACTTGTTTGTTCTTCTTAACCCTTAACTTATATCGTCCCCCTTTTGACTTCTGCAATAGGGAGCATACTGAGGGATTTTTCTCCCCGCATCTGTCTAGAGTAGATATTCTCACTGTGACTGAATCTAGTTTAGCTGTTGGGCAGTCTCCCCCCTCAACAGTTGCACACTATCTTCATAATCTAGAGGAAGAGTATATTCTACCTGCAAAATAAAAAGTGCAACATATAGTAGAATAAAGAATTGAAGCTACACAATATTCAACATACCCAATTCAAATTTGAAGGTATTGAACTTGGCTTCATCTAGTGGCTTAGTGAAGATATCAACCACTTCTTGTCTGTGGATACAAATTCAAGGGAGATGTCTTCCCTTTCCATATGTTCTCTAATAAAATGATACCTAATTTCTATATACTTAGTCATGTTATGGGAGACAGGATTCCTAGCTATAGAAATTGCACTAGTAGAATCACAAAAGAGTGGAGTTCTACTTATCTGAATATTGTAGTCCTGAAGTTGATATTGGATCCACAGCAACTGAGCACAGCAGCTTCCAACTGAAATATACTCTGATTCTAATGTTGATATTGCAACACTTGTTTGTTTCTTGCTGCTCCAAGAGACAAGCCTTCCACCTAGAAACTGATAGGAGCCTAAAGTGCTCTTTCTGTCCTCCTTGCAACCTGTAAAATCTGCATCTGAATAGCCTGTTAGTCAAATTCCCCATTCCTGTGGTACCATAGGCAAAGATCATGGGTGCCCTTAAGATATCTCAAGATTCTTTTCACAGCAGTATAGTGAGACTCTTTATGGCAGGCCTGATACCTAGCACAGACACATGTTGCATACATAATTTCAGGCCAACTTGTAGTGAGGTATAGAAGGAAACCAACTATAACTATATACAGAGTTTGATCAACAGACTTCAGTTGATCATCTTTGCCTAGAGGCATACTAGAGCTCATGGGAGTTCTTATGGTGGAGGCATTCTCCATGTCATATTTCTTGATTAATTCCCTGGTGAACTTTGACTGGGATATGGATAGACCATCATCAGTCTGTTTTACTTGAAGTCCAAAGAAAAATTTCAGTTCACCCATACTACTCATCTCAAACTTCCCCTGCATAAGTTTAGCAAACTTCCTGCAGAGGTTGTTATCAGTAGAGTCAAATATTATGTCATCAACATAAATCTGGACTAGAATGATCTTGCTCATAGATTCCCTTAGGAATAGGGTCTTGTCTACCTTCCCCCATGAGAACTTGTTCTCAATGAGGAAGGTAGACAATGTCTCATACCGTGCTCTTGGGGATTGCTTGAGCCCATAAAGAGCTTTTGTAAGTCTATATACAATAGTAGGAGAGTTAGAATCTACAAAACCTAGAGGCTGCTCTATATAAACCTCTTCCTTCAAGTCTCCATTCAGGAAGGCTGACTTGACATCCATCTGTAATACTTTAAATCCCCGGAAGGCTGCAAATGCAAGGAACAGTTTGTTTTCTTCCAACCTTGCAACTGGGGCAAAAGTCTGGTCATAATCAATCTCTTCTTCCTATCTATAACCTTTGGCCACCAGTTTAGCTTTATTCATTATTATAATGCCATTCTCATCAAGTTTATTTCTGAAAATCAAATTGACTCCAATGACATTGTGTCCATCTGGTCTGGGAACCAGCTTCCACACCTTGCACCTTTTGAACTGGTTCAGTTCTTCTTATATTACACCAATCAAGAATTGGTCTTGATTTGCTTCTTGAAATTTCTTGGGCTTTTCTTGTGACACGAAGCTGGAATAGAGAGTTGTGTTGATAGTCCTGCTTCTGGTATGTACACCTTGGATAGCCTCACCTATTATCTGATCTAGAGGATGATCTCTCAGATATCTGACTACAGGGGGCAGCCTGACAGCTTCTTGCTGATTATTATTTTCTTCTGCAGGTTGGTCTTCATTTTCAGCTTGACTGGCCTGCGCTTCCTCTGGACAACATCCTTCTCCACATTCTTCTTGCATAGTTGGGTCTTTATCTTTGATTGAGAGCTTTTCCATCATGACTTCTGTACCTGTAGAGCTAGGCAAAGAGCTTGACAGCTCACAGTCAATCATGCATGACTCATCAAACACTACATGGACAGATTCTTCTATAACTTGATTTGTCATGCTATAGACTCTATATGCCCTACTATTATTGGTGTACCCAACAAAGATCCCCTCATGAGATTTGGCAGCAAAATTAGTCACTTTTGACTTACCATTATTCAGGATGAAACACTTGCAACCAAAGATCCTGAAATATGATATGTTTATTTTTCTTCCCTTCAAGATCTCATGGGGAGTCTTCTTGTGGACTTTGGTGATAGAAGCCCTATTGAGCACATGACATGCAGCCTTAACTGCTTCAACCCAGAAAAAGTTAGGGTGAGAAGTGTCACTCAATAATGTTCTCCCAACTTCTATAAGAGTCATGTTTTTCCTCTCAACTAACCCATTTTGCTAGGGTGTTCTTGGAGAGGAGAATTCTTAATGAATGTCTTGCTCTTCACAGAATGTAGTCATTGCAGCTTACTGAAACTCAATTTCATGGTCACTTCTCATTTTGACCATAGAGCACGCAAGCTCATTCTGAATTTGCCTGAAACAATTCTTGAAGATTTCAAGGGTTTATCCTTTATTCCAAGGAAGAACACCCAAGTAAACCTGGAATAGTCATCAACCACCAGAAAGGTGTATACCTTCATACCTAGACTTTGAATAAGCATATGACCAAACAAGTCCATATGCAGGAGATACAAGCATCTCACTGAGTCCTTGGCCCCAATACTCTTGAAAGTTGTCTTTGTTTGATTATCCTTTTGGAAAGCAGCATAGATACCCTACTTGGAGCATTTTATTTTGGGACCATTCCTAACAAGCTCGTCATTGAAGATCTGACCAATGGTCTTATAATTCAAATGAGCCAGTCTCTTCTGCCATTGGACATAATATGAGACTTTGTCATTTGCAACTAGGCATATAGGGGAACTATTATCTAAGCAAGAAAGTTTTAAGCAATAGACATTCCCACTCCTAGTGCCTGTTATGATGACATGTTATTCACTTAACCTCCTGATGTGGCACTTATCCTTATGGAAGAAAATGTCATAACCAAGATCACATAATTGGCTTATGATTATGAGGTTGTGTTGCAACCCTTCCACATAAACCACATTTGTGATGGTGATTATGTCATTTGAGATATTACCGTAGCCTCTGGTTATCCCCTTGTCAGAGCCTCCAAAGATGACCTTGGGCCCATTCTTTACTGGAGTGAATTCCTTTAATAGCTCCTCTGTTCCAGTCATATGCCTGGAAAATCCACTATCCAAGTACCATTTAGGGGAACTGGTACTTGAACTAACCTGAAATAAACACAAATCACCTTACCTTAGGACCCCAATTTTTGTTTGGTCCTAGGTTCACATTAGTCTAAAAATAACCATGCCTTCCTGCAGAATTCCAGACAGGTTGGCAACTTTTGCACACAAAAAGATTGTGTCAGCAATCTACAGCATAGTGGCCACTTTGCCACAACAACAACACTCATAGATATTGTATCTTCGTTTCTATTTTGGACCAACATTAGGTTGTACTGCTTCCTGAATAGTGAGGAGATGTGCTGCTCTATACTTCTGTCTTCTTTCAGCAGCAGTTTGACTGAAAGACATTCTTTCTGCAAGATGTTTTGGACTTTTCTGAGAACCACCAGCTACATATCTCTTTTCAGCCAACATGCACCTCATAGGAGCTGAGATTGCCATTCCAACCATAGCAGAAGACTCTTCTTGAGTCACTATGTTTGCTGTATGTTTTAGAGTCACATCAGCATAATATCTTTGCGTTTTGGGGCTGGGGCACCAAAAGTAAATGGTCCAGGACGTGTAATTTGAATTTCCTCATGGGCAGCCTTAAAGGCTCTCACATGGTTGTATCTTCCAACTTGGTTAGGGCCAAATTGGTCCATACATGTGGATCTGCCATTCTCCAAGTGACTATAATAGCTTTCATGGTCATACCTGTTAGAGGGTAACAATACTCTCTACAAAGGAATATGAGGCAATGAGGCTAGAGGCACAACTGATGCCTTCCCTTTTCCCTTTCCTTTTGGATTGGAAGGTCTAGCAGGTCCCTTAAATCCCATTTTACTTAGCAGGTCCATTTTACAAACTTCAACCACGAACGTCGAACTCATTTTACTTAGTTTCTTGAGAAATCTCTGAATCTTTGGAAAAACTCTAAGTCTTGAGTCTCTGGCAGTCTGATGATGGCTTGTCCATGTGATATTGTTACTGAGGACTTGGCCTAGACTCTAGGACACAACTATGACCCTGGCTTTACATGTTGGGTCACATTATCCTAAGTTAGTGAACCTAGCCCAAATCAAACTAGTGATCCAACACTGAGCTCGACGAACTTCAAGTTGAGCTCGACGAAATTGGAAACCTGAAATTTTGTGCTTATCCCACGGAATGTTGAGTTTAGCTCGACGACCAGCGAGCTGAGCTCGATCAAATTTGAGTTTTCTACCAAATTCATTTGCTTCACCTGTTCAATCATGGACTACCTGCATGCATGAACTAGGGCACACATCAAATACATTATGTGTGTATGTCATTGACCCATTTGACTTCTAACAAATCTGGGAAATTGGGATCAATAGACCCAAAAATATCCTCCTATTTGAATAAGTCAAAACAGTACAGGTCATTGACAACACAACATATTCATCATAGAAATAATACACATTAGTATAGTGTGGAAATGTTACCATATTTTTCCAGCCTATGGAGAATTACTTACTGCCCCTGGCATGCTGCCATCATTACTGATCAACCTGTTTGTTCTTCTCAACCGTTGACTTATATCGTCCCCCTTTTGACTTCTGTAATAGGGAGCATACTGAGGGATTTTTCTCCCCACATCTGTCTGGAGTAGATATTCTCACTGTGACTGAATCTAGTTCAGCTGTTGGGCAGGCTCCCCCCTCAACATTTGCACACTATCTTCATAATCTGGAGGAAGAGTATATTCTGCTTGCAAAATAAAAAGTGCAACATATAGTAGAATAGAGAATTGAAGCTACACAGTATTCAACATACCCAATTCAAATTTGAAGGTATTGAACTTGGCTTCATCTAGTGGCTTAGTGAAGATATCAACCACTTCTTGTCTGTGGAGACAAATTCAAGGGAGATGTCTTCCCTTTCCATATGTTCTCTAATAAAATGATACCTAATTTCTATATACTTAGTCCTGTTATGGGAGACAGGATTCCTAGCTATAGAAATTGCACTAGTAGAATCACAAAAGAGTGGAGTTCTACTTATCTGAATATTGTAGTCCTGAAGTTGATATTGGATCCATAGCAACTGATCACAGCAGCTTCCAGCTGAAATATACTCTGATTCTAATGTTGATATTGCAACACTTGTTTGTTTCTTGCTGCTCCAAGAGACAAGCCTTCCACCTAGAAACTGATAGGAGCCTGAAGTGCTCTTTCTGTCCTCCTTGCAACCTGCAAAATCTGCATCTGAATAACCTGTTAGTCAAATTCCCCATTCCTGTGGTACCATAGGCAAAGATCATGGGTGCCCATAAGATATCTCAAGATTCTTTTCATAGCAGTATAGTGAGACTCTTTAGGGCAGGCCTGATACCTAGCACAGACACATATTGCATACATAATTTCAGGCCAACTTGCAGTGAGGTATAGAAAGAAACCAACTATAACTATATACAGAGTTTGATCAATAGACTTCTCTGGATCATCTTTGCCTGGAGGCATACTAGAGCTCATGGGAGTTCTTATGGTGGAGGCATTCTCCATGCCATATTTCTTGATTAATTCCCTGGTGAACTTTGACTGGGATATGGATAGACCATCATCAGTCTGTTTTACTTGAAGTCCCAAGAAAAATTTCAGTTCACCCATACTACTCATCTCAAACTTCCCCTGCATAAGTTTTACAAACTTCCTGCAGAGGTTGTTATCAGTAGAGTCAAATATTATGTCATCAACATAAATCTGGACAAGAATGATCTTGCCCTTAGATTCCCTTAGGAATAGGGTCTTATCTACCTTCCCCCATGAGAACTTGTTCTCAATGAGGAAGGTAGACAATGTCTCATACCATGCTCTTGGGGATTGCTTGAGCCCATAAAGAGCTTTTGTAAGTCTATATACAAAAGTAGGAGAGTTAGAATCTACAAAACCTAGAGGCTGCTCTATATAAACCTCTTCCTTCAAGTCTCCATTCAGGAAGGCAGACTTGACATCCATCTGGAATACTTTAAATCCCCGAAAGGCTGCAAATGCAAGGAACAATTTGTTTTCTTCCAACCTTGCAACTGGGGCAAACGTCTGGTCATAATCAATCTCTTCTTCCTGTCTATAACCTTTGGCCACCAGTTTAGCTTTATTCATTATTACAATGTCATTCTCATCAAGTTTATTTCTGAAAATCGAATTGACTCCAATGACATTGTGTCCATCTGGTCTGGGAACCAGCTTCCACACCCTGCACCTTTCGAACTGGTTCAGTTCTTCTTATATTACACCAATCAAAAATTGGTCTTGATTTGCTTCTTGAAATTTCTTGGGCTTTTCTTGTGACAGGAAGCTGGAATAGAGAGTTGTGTTGATAATCCTGATTCTGGTCTGTACACCTTGGCTAGCCTCACCTATTATCTGATCTGGAGGATGATCTCTCAGATATCTGACTACAGGGGGCAGCCTGACAGCTTCTTGCTGATTATTATTTTCTTCTGTAGGTTGGTCTTCATTTTCAGCTTGACTGGCCTGCGCTTCCTCTGGACAACATCCTTCTCCACATTCTTCTTACATAGCTGGGTCTTTATCTTTGATGGAGAGCTTTTCCATCATGACTTCTGTACCTGTAGAGCTAGGCAAAGAGCTTGACAGCTCACAGTCAATCATGCATGACTCATCAAACACTACATGGACAGATTCTTCTATAACTTGATTTGTCATGTTATAGACTCTATATGCCCTACTATTATTGGTGTACCCAACAAAGATCCCCTCATGAGATTTGACAGTAAACTTAGTCACTTTTGACTTACCATTATTCAGGATGAAACACTTGCAACCAAAGATCCTGAAATACGATATGTTTATTTTTCTGCCCTTCAAGATCTCATGGGGAGTCTTCTTGTGTCCTTTGGTGATAGAAGCCCTATTGAGCACGTGACATGAAGCATTAACTGCCTCAGCCTAGAAAAATTTAGGGTGAGAACTGTCACTCAATAATGTTCTCCCAACTTCTATAAGAGTCCTGCTTTTCCTCTCAGCTAACCCATTTTGCTGGGGTGTTCTTGGAGAGGAGAATTCTTAATGAATGTCTTGCTCTTCACAGAATGTAGTCATTGCAGCTTACTGAAACTCAATTCCATGGTCACTTCTCATTTTGACTACAGAGCACGCAAGCTCATTCTGAATTTGCCTGAAAAAATTCTTGACGATTTCAAGGGTTTATCCTTTATTCTAAGGAAGAACACCCAAGTAAACCTGGAATAGTCATCAACCACCACAAGGGTGTAGACCTTCCTACCTAGACTTTGAATAAGCATAGGACAAAACAAGTCCATATGCAGGAGATACAAGCATCTCACTGAGTCCTTGGCCCCAATGCTCTTGAAAGTTATCTTTGTTTGATTATCCTTTTGGAAAGCATCACAGATACCCTACTTGGAGCATTTTATTTTGGGACCATTCCTAACAAGCTCATCATTGAAGATCTGACCAATGGTCTTATAATTCAAATGAGCCAGTATCTTCTGTCATTGGACATAATATGAGACTTTGTCATTTGCAACTAGGAATATAGGAGAACTATTATCTAAGCAAGAAAAGTTTAAGCAATAGACATTCCCACTCCTAGTGCCTGTTATGATGTCATGTTGGTCACATAACCTCCTGATGTGGCACTTATCCTTATGGAATAAAATGTTATAACCAAGATCACATAATTGGCTTATGATTATGAGGTTGTGTTGCAACCATTCCACATAAGCCACATTTGTGATGGTGATTATGTCATTTGAGATATTACCATATCCTCTGGTTATCCCCTTATCAGAGCCTCCAAAGATGACTTTGGGCCCATTCTTTACTAGAGTGAATTCCTTTAATAGCTCCTTTGTTCCAGTCATATTCCTGGAAAAGCCACTGTCCAAGTACCATTTAGGGGAACTGGTACTTGAACTAACCTGAAATAAACACAAATCACCTTACCTTAGGACCCCAATTTTTGTTTGGTCCTAGGTTCACATTAGTCTAAAAATAACCATGCCTTCCTGCAGAATTCCTGACAGGTTGGCAACTTTTGCACACAGAAGGATTGTGTCAGCAATCTACAGCATAGTGGCCACTTTGCCACAACAACAACACTCATAGATATTGTAACTTCTTTTCTGTTTGGGACCAACATTAGGCTGTACTGCTTCCTGAATAGTGGGGAGGTGTGCTGCTATATACTTCTGTCTTCTTTCAGCAGCAGTTTGACTGAAAGACATTCTTTCTGCAGGCTGTTTTGGACTTTTCTAAGAACCACCAGCTACATGTCTCTTTTCAGCCAACATGCATCTGATAGGAGCTGAGATTGCCATTCCAACCATGCCAGAAGACTCTTCTTGAGTCACTACTTTTGCTGTATGTTTTAGATTCACATCAGCATAATATCTTTGAGTTTTGGGGCTGGGGCACCAAAAGTAAATGGTCCAGGATGTGCAATTTGAATTTCCTCATGGGCATCCTTAAAGGCTCTCACATGGTTGTATCTTCCAACTTGGTTACGGCCACATTGGTCCATACATGTGGATCTGCCATTCTCCCAGTGACTATAATAGCTTTCATGGTCATACCTGTTAGAGGGTAACAACACTCTCTGAAAAGGAATATGATGCAATGAGGCTAGAGGCACAACTGATGCCTTCCCTTTTCCCTTTCCTTTTGGATTGGAAGGTCTAGCAGGTCCCTTAAATCCCAACCCTTTCCTACCAGCTTGGGTATGGTGGGTATCAATTAAGGGCCACATGGTGTTTAGCATAGAGAATTTGCTCACTAGCAATTTCTCATTTTGGATTTCATTTTCAAGTTTCTGGATAAGTTTCTCATTTGAGACTCTTACCACAGACTCACTATCAATGATCTCCTTGAGCTGAGCTACTTGAGCAGCCATGTCAGTGAGGGCCTTTTCTTAGCCTTCACACTTGCTTTTAAGACTTAGAAGCTCTTTTGCCTGTCTCTTGGCAAGTAGCTTGAATTTCTTGAATGCCTCAAGAAGTACTCCATGCTTGGCAATTATGGAGTTGACATCATCCTCAGAGTATGAATTCCCTTCTTCTCTTGATGATTGAGCTTCAAAGTTTGAGCCATCCTCATGACTTGAAATAAAAGATTGTGATTTAGCATTTACCTTAGTATGACCAGGCAGTTCCTGGCTTCTTTCTTCATCAGTCATTACCATCAATCCAAGCCATTGAGCATCTTCTTCTTCATCTTCATCTACCTATGAGTCACTATCTGAGTGAGACATAGGGGCCCTGATCCCTATTCTAGTAGCAGGGTATTCTTCAAGTTCTTCTTCTTCAAGTTCTTCTTCAGCAACACAAATCCATCCCTCTTCCACACCTCCATCATCCCCTACTCAACCTCCTACTCCACCAGAATCTCCACATGCTTCACCAGCACCAACTCCTCCATCATCTCCACTTCCAAACAAGGCACATGTAAGCCTTTTGCTGGCATTAATGAATGTGGTCTGGGAGACCAGTAATTCAGCAGCTTTTTCTTGTAAAAAGATCCCTAGGATCATTCCAAAGCAAACTTCATTTTTATTATTTTTCTTCTGTATCAGATCAAACAGAATCTGTGCCCAATCCACCTGTTTCTTATTTATGATTGTACACATGACTAGAAACTGGTGTCTGGTGATGTATCCATGGGCAGTATGTTTCCCAAGCAAAACTTTTCCAAACAAATCTGCCAAAAACTTATAAGGGGTAGAGAGGTGTTTCTTCAATAATTTATTAGGGTTATCTCCAGTATAACCCATTAGGCCAAGCATCACGTCAGACTCCTCTATTTCAATCTCTAGTTGCTCTTCTTCATTCATTAATCCAAAAATTTCAGTTAAAATTACAGGAGTTAAGGAGACGGGGTTACCCGCAATGGTGCATGTCATCGTATTCTCCTCTGTTGGCGATAGGGTGTAGACCTATTCTCTGATTTCAGTGCTGTGCAGTTTGATTCTTCTTGTCATCAAGGTTTTGTGTTCTTGTTCTTCAAGTAGTTCCAGAATGTAAAGGAATATGGGATCAGAATGCTGAAATGAATCAAAGTCCACATCAAAACCTGTATCAAACTTCATGCCTGCGAGAATGCTTGCCTGAATCGCCATGGAATCACCTACAAGAGAGACACAAAAACAGCAATCAAGTGCAAAGGAACAGAAAGCGCGGGACGGAGGTCGAAGAAAACCTAAATATAGGGTTTTCAAGAATATGAATCGACAGCCTCCGTTCCACGAAAATAGAAATAATTCTTCGAATTGAGTTCGACGAAATAATTTTGAATGAAATAATTCGTTGATCTTATCCAGAAGAATTGAAGACAGTTCGTCGAACACGTTTGACGAATAACTTCTGAAGCAAGTTTGTCGAACTCCGTTTGACGAAAATTGTTTCACTCACAGGGAGTTCGTCGATATCCGTTCGATGAATATCTCTCAAACTTTCCCTAGTTCCTCGAACTCCGTTCGACGAACTTTGGAAAATTCGTCGAGTGTAGAAATAAATTAAATAAAGTCTTCTCCATTGATCATTCTAAGTTGATTTACAAAGAACATATGATTTCTCTAATCCAGAGGTTTGGTGAATATATCAGCCCTTTGTAAATTAGTGTAGATATAGACAAGCTTGATTTTATTTTTGTCTACACACTCTCTAATGAAATGATGTCTTATGTCAATTTGTTTTGTCCTACTATGGTGAACTGGATTCTGGTCTATGGCTATAGCACTTGTATTATCACAGAGTAGGGTTGAATTATTTAAGTTGAACCCACAATCTAGAAATTGATTTTGTATCCAAAGCATCTGTGAACAACAGCTGTCTGCTGCAATATATTCTGCTTCAATAGTTGATGTTGACACTGATGTTTGCTTTTTACAAAACCAAGATACTAATCTCATACCCAGGAACTGGCAAGTCCCTGAAGTACTTTTTCTATCTACCCTACATCTAGCAAAATCAGCATCAGAGTATCCAGTTAACTCAAATTTTGATTCAGCAGGATACCATAGGCCTAGATTAGGACAACTCTTTATATATCTCAAAATCCTTTTTACTAAAATTAGGTGAGATTCTTTAGGGTTCATCTGGAACCTAGCACAGAGACATGTGACAAATGTTGAAGCCAAATATGACCTCAACTGAAGTTCAAAGAAAAAGGGGTGCAGCCAAAACCTACTTCTCTCAAGTCTCAACCCTTGACTGGATTCAAAGGATCTAAGACTGACCCAATAGCCTCAGTAGGGAGGTCCCACCTCACACCCGGAAGATCTCTGAGAGCTTCCCCTCCAAAACCAAAGCTGGGCTAGGAGCTCCTCAGAAAGCACTGGAATTTGGGAGATAATGATATCTTGCTTTCTAAGGAGCCCTTATGGGTCTATTTATAGCATTATGCTGTCCTGAATTTACTGAAAAGTCCCTAGCTGGTCTGCCAATAGCCAAAACCCGCTATTTTTCTGAGGGTACTGAAGTAAATTCTCCTGAGGGCAATTAGGACATTCTTCCTAAGGCCTTGGGCCCCACTCGGCGAGAGCTGTGCCGAGACCCTTCTTCCCAGGGCATGGCGCGAACGTTCTTGCCCGGCGTAGGCGAGAACTCTCTGAGATAGGAGCTTGGCTCGGGCGCAAGCGCTTCCGCGCAGGCCGCGCTCGACGCTCTTGGCCTACAGTTCCTCTTTCAACGATCAGGCGCAACCGTTCCCGCCTTCTTTGGGCGAGATCTTCCTAAGGGCGGGAACACTTTGGCTAACCCAACTGTGACCATTGTGCCTCCTTGCCTGGCTCAGCGAATTTGGGGTTGTACACAATCCCCGCTCTTTTTGAGCTAGCACTGCGCTCGAAAAGACATGTCCAACCCAAAATATTCGCTGAGCACGTGTCAACATCAGGGAATCTTTCGGTGGGCCGTACGGTGCCTATAAATATGTGTGCCGATAGGCGGCCATAATACTTCCCTCGAGTCGTCATTCTGTCCCTGAGCTCTCTCCTTCTCTTGCTATGCCTTCCAAGCGTGCCGACAAACCGCTTCCGCAGGATCTGCAGGACCGCATTAACGCGGCACAGGCGCGAGCTAGGGCTAACAGCGCCCTGGTTGCCCCATGGCTAGCGAGACAATCGTCGGCCGCTGAGTCTTCTCTGCCCAAGAAGAAGAAGAAGAAGGCGAAGGTGGTTCAGCGGGACCTGCCCCGCGAGAACAGGAGCCCGCCCTCCCCCACCCCTAGTTGCGCGGACGTCCTCTCGCCGCGGAAGGTAAGCCCGATATGCCAATTACTAAAGTCCAGTTGTTTGGTCATTTATCGTGATTCCTCTCGCAGGAGACGGCTTCCGAGGCTGCCGCGTCCCCGCGAGAACCCTTGGATCCTCCCTCTAGCCATCACGATGATCAACTGCGGGTTCCAGAGGTGGCCCCTCCACCTGACCCGAACGTCGCAGGTAACGGTTCCCCTCTCGCACCTCCAGATCTCGCCTCCCGAGAGAGCGGGGCGAGAGCTGCGAATCAGTCTGCCCACGCGGTTGATTCCTCCCCACCGGCGAGAGGAAATACTGCCGAGATCTCCGTGCCTTTACTAGACGCTAGCCTTCCTGCGGGAGAGGAGACCCGCCTCCCCGCTCCTGACCAAGCCGGGATCACCATTCGCAAAGTTTATCCCCCCGAAAAAGGAAAGCCAATCCACCTCCTCTTTGGAGCTGAGGAGGGGGGGGGGCTGGGCCTTCTCGCCTACCGTCAACCGGGGGGCCTCGTCATTCTGAAGGTATGCAGAAACTTTATCGTAGCTATCCTTTAGCTCCCGCTAAAGTGGGGACTCTCTTGACAGGGGACATGGGCTCGCGGCTTGGCGCTGAGGAAGAAGAAGAAGAAGAAGAAGAAGAAGAAATACAGGGAGAAGATGGCGAGAGCTCTCCCTTCCCTTCGTCTGACGAGATGGAGGAGATCCTGACGGGTGCCGGGAGCGTGAAAAGACGGGGGAAGAAGGTCACCGCCGTTCTATCGAAGCTCATCCGGCGAGACCGGGTTCGCGACCTTGCGGCCAAAGAGTTCCGCCTATCAGTGGAGAAGAGGCTAGAGACCCTGGAGCGGGATTACCTTATCGGCGAGATGGATCGGCCGGGGGGAGCTACCGCTGGATCCTCGCCCGAGAGGTGTATCGAGCGCATTCGGGATCTGTCCCGCCGGGTTGACCTGGGATGCAGCGTCCTATCGACCTACTTCAACCCGCAGGCGCCGCCCCGGACTAGGCTGCGGGACCAAGGAAAATGGCGGTGGGAGCAAGGGAAATGGCACTGGGAGCCATACTGAAGCGCGAGACCTCCCCTCCTCTTCCCCAGGCCTTCCCCTCTCTGATGTACCCTTATTTACTTGCATAGGGTTGTAATTAATGATTCTGCACTTTTTCGCTTATTATTTTATCCCGTTCTAGCTCAGCGAGAGCCATAATTCTGTTTTAATATTGTTGTATGCGTATGAGTTATTTTCCTGGGTCCTTGGGTGGCGAGAGCCACCTCGTTTCCGCCTATCTTGCTCGTCGCATGACATTTTGAACAACTCCTTGCGAATTCTATGGCATCCTTCCTCAGGGTGGGCCAGAAGTACCCCTGTCTGACCACCCTTGCCTCCAGCGTCCTTCCCCCAGAGTGACTGCCGCACTCACCCGAGTGCACCTCCATTAATATCTTCGGGATCTCTTCTTCGGTCACACATCTAGCTAGGAACCCTGACAACATCTTACGATGCAGACGCCCCTCCATCATCAAGTAGTGAGCCGCTTTGCGCTTGAAGCTTCTCCCGGTCTTGGTCTCCTCAGGCAGTTCACCGGTGGTCAGGAAGGTCACAAATGGATCCACCCACGAGGGTTGCCGATCCACCAGCATCAACTCTCCTTCCTCGATAGCCGGTCGGAATAGCTCCGTCAAGGTCCCTCCCCCGTGAGGTCCGAACTTGGCTAGTCGATCGGCGGCTACACTTTCTTCCCTTGGAACATGTTGAATTGAGAATGACCGGAATCCTCCGATGATCGCCCTTACCTTGGAGAGGTATCTGATGAGCGTTGGCTCCCGAGCTTCAAATTCTCCCCGAATCTGCGATGCTACTACCTTTGAATCAGTGAAAACCTCCATATCCTGAATCTCCAGCTCCTTTGCCAGGCGGAGGCCGGCGATCACGGCCTCATATTCCTCTTGATTGTTGGTCACGGGGAAATGTAGAATGACTGCTTGCTCTATGATTACCCCCTGGGGACTTGTCAACACCACCCCTGCTCCTAGGGAGTGCCTTCCTGAGGCCCCATCAACCATCAACTTCCATGTTTCTCGCGGTTGCTGCTCTCCCCCCTCGACCTCAACAACGTAATCTGCTAGAAAGTCCGTCACTGCCTGTGCCTTGATGGAGAGCCTTGAGACAAAGGAGATGCCGAACTCGCTTAGCTCAATGGACCACTTAGCCAGCCTCCCCGAGTGCTCCACTCCTTCGAAGATCTTGCGAAGAGGGTGGTCGGTCACCACCCTAATCGAATGCGCTTGAAAGTACGGCCAGAGTTTTCTAGCCGAGATGACCAAGGCATAAGCGAGCTTTTCCAGGATGGGGTAGCGAAGCTCCGCTTTCCTCAATATCTGGCTGACGTAGTAGATGGCCAGCTGCTTCTTTCCTTCTTCCTTTACTAATACGGAGCTCACCGCCTCTGCTCCCACCCCGAGGTACAAGGTCAGGTCCTCTCCTTCCTTTGGGCTCTGAAGGAGAGGAGCCTGAGAGAGTTGTCTTTTTAGCCCTTGGAAGGCCTCTTCGCACTCGGCTGTCCATTCGAACCTTTGATTTCCCCGCAGCACTTTAAAGAATGAAGAACACTTGTCTCCTGCCCTGGAGAGGAACCTGCTTAGCCCAGCCAGCTTGCCTATCAAGCGCTGGACCTCCTTGACGTCGTGAGGTGACTCCAAATCCAGGATGGCCTTGACTTTGTCCGGGTTGGGCTCCACTCCTGCCGGATTCAGAAGATGCCCGAGGAACTTCTCGCGGCTGGCCCCGAAGACACACTTCAAGGGGTTCAGCCTCATTTTGAACCTTCTCAGGGTGGCGAATGTTTCTTCCAGATCTTGCAGGTGCGAAACCATGCACTTGCTTTTGATCATTAGGTCGTTGACGTAGACCTCCAAGTTTCTTCCCCTCTGGTCCCGGGAGACCCGATCCATCATGCGCTGATAGGTAGCCCGTGCGTTCTTTAACCCAAAGGGCATCATCTTATAACTAAAGCATCCCTCCCTCGTGATGAAGGAAACATCCTTTGTGTCAGGAGGGAGCATCCGGATCTGGTGATAACCTGAAAAAGCATCTAAAAAGCTCATGATAGAAAAACCGACGGCTGAATCAACCAGCGCGTCGATCCAAGGCAGGGGGTAGCAATCCTTAGGGCATGATTTATTCAACAAAGAAAAGTCAATACACATTCTCCATTTACCACCTCCCTTCTTTACCATTACCACATTGGAGATCCAGCCTGGATACTGGATCTCTGAGATGAAACCTGCCTCCAGGAGCTTCTTGACCTCCTCGCGAATGGGCTCCTCCAGCTTGGTGGCGATGGCTCTTATCTTCTAACGAATGGGGCGAGTACGGGGATCCAAGTTCAGGCGGTGGCAGGCTACGTCGGCGTCGATGCCCGGCATGTCCGCCGCGCTCCAAGCGAAGATGTCGACGTTGCTTTGAATGCAAGCCCGCACCCGCTCCCGGTCCTCGAGACTCAAGCCCCCGCTGACCCGCACCCTTTGCACTTGTCCTGCGTTGGTGAAGACCTCCATCTCCACTACTTCTTCGGCCGGCTCCAGCCGCGACTGCTCCCAGTCGGCCCTTGCCTCTTCCTCCGGCTCCAGCTCTCTCCCTTCTACCTCCTCCTCAACCTCCATTGCTTCCACCCGGCCCTCCTGCTGCTGCTCGACTCCTATGCCCCTCGGGACCTCTCCCTCGACTTCTTCTGCCGCTTCCCCCCTACTTCCATCGCCCCTTCCGGGCTCTCCCGCTCCTCGTCCACCCGGACCACCTGCACATCTCCTTGCAGCTTCTCAGTCTCCCCTTCTCCGACTTCCTTCCCTGCTATCCCCCTTGCCTCCTCTAGGATCATCTCCTCTTCCCCAACAGCCTCCTCTAGGGCCGCCATCTCTATCTCCAACTCTTCTGCCTCTGCCATCCACGAAATGGTGTTGACTGCTGTAACGTAACATTGCCTTGCCACCTTCGGGTCCCCTCTTACCCTGACCTGCACCCCCCCACCCCATTGTTGAACTTGAGGCATTGATGGAATGAGGAGGGGACGCAGCGAAAGGCGCTGATGAGGGGGCGCCCAAAGATGGCATTGTAGCTGCTTGGGGCGTCTACGATCACGAACCTACAGTTCCGCGACACGCCCCCCAACCTTACGTGTAACCCTACTCCTCCTTCTACCTCTTTCCTCTCTCCGGAGAACCCAAACAGAGGTCCATCCGACGCCAAGACCCTCTTCCCTTCAACCCTCATCTCATCAAAGGCCTTCTTGAAGATGACATTTACCAAGCTCCCGTTATCCACCAGTATCCTCGAGACCGTATAATTTTCCACCGCCGTCTGGATCACCAGGGCGTCACAGAAAGGATCCTAGTAGTCTGACATGTCTGCTGATGATAAAGTGATCTTTTCTTCTGGTGGGGGGACCTGGGAGGTGGAGGCCACCCCCCTTCGGTACATGGTTTGTATGCTCCCCTTGCGGGTTGCCTCAATCCCCACTCCTCCATGAATCACCCCGATTCCCCCCCGGGTTCCTACATCCACACGATCTTCACACCTATCTTCCGCCTCGCCTTGCTGCACCTCCACTATCCTCACCGGTGGATCGTTCCTCCCTACTCCTCTTGCTTCTCTCAACTCTAAGAATTCCGGGCAGGTGGCCGTCGCGTGACCTTCCTCCTGGTGGAAGTCACAAAAGAGCAACGCCCCCCCCCCCCCCCCCCCCCCCCCCGCCCCTTCTGCCGTCTCCCCTGCCTCTTCTACCTCCTCCTCGAGCTCCTCTGGCTGCTCCTCTCCCCCTTCCTACTTCCATGGCCTCCTGCGGTGGTGCGGGACGACCCCTCGGCTCCTGCCTCCATGCCGGTCGATCGAAACTTCGGGGCTCCCGCAGGTTATCTCTCCCCTGATAACCTTCTCCTAGGCCCTGGGGGCGACCCTCCTGGGGCCTCCAACCTAACCGGTTGTTCGGCTCCCGGGCTCCCCAACCCTGCTGCTGCCCAAACCTTCTGGGCTCCTCCCTTCTCCTTTCTTCCCTTTGCTCCCTCTGCTCCTTCTGTCTTCCCGCTGCTGGTTCCTTCCCGTCATCCTCTGCTAGCTTGGCCAACTTCCTGGCGAATGCTGGGTTTGCTCTCTCGAAGTCAATCTCCTTTGCCGCCCTCTCCATGAGCTCCTCAAAGGAGAGGGGTGGCACCCTCTTCAACTCCATGCTAAAAAATCCCGGTCTCAGCCCCAGGGTGAAGGCCAGCATCAGCGCGTACCCTGGAACCTCCTGGACCAAAAGGATCTCCTCCTGAAACCGGTCGACATAGTGACCCAGCGTCTCGTCCGGCCTCTGCCTCACCGCAAACAGACACTCCGCTTCCTTTTTCTGCTTCTTTGAGGTTGAGAACCTCAACAGGAAACTTCTCCGCAGATCTTCAAAACAGTAGATTGACCTTGCTGCCAACTGGTGGAACCAGTCCCGAGCCTTCTCTTTCAATGTGATGGCAAACAGCCGACACTTGAAGGCGTCTGTCATCTGCCTTATCGACACAACGTCCTCAAACCACTGTACATGCTACACAGGGTCATCCTTCCCCGGGTAGTAGGACATGTCGGGCTCCCGGAACCCCTCTGGTACCGGAGCCGAGATGATGAGCTCGCTAAAGGGGCTCTCGCCTCCTGCCTGGCGAGAGGGCACGTCCCGCGGCCTCGGCTGGCTGGCCTGATCCGCGAGACCGTGCCCCGGGAAGAGCTCCCGCACCGCTGCTTCCTTCTCGCCCAGATCCGTCAGCGCCTCCTTGCCCGGGCGCTGGCTTTGGCCTGGGAAGAGTTCCCGCGCCGCCACATCTCTCTCGCCAGCCTCGCCCGGGACCTCCTTTCCTGGGCGCCACCCTGGGGCGTTCTCGCCCAGGAGCGGGACCTCTTCTATTGGGACCTGAGGGGTGGCCCACTCGCCTCTCGCCGAGAAGGCTAAACTGATTGTTTGCAAGACCTCCCGCCTGGACATAATATGAGACTTTGTCATTTGCAACTAGGCATATAGGGGAACTATTATCTAAGCAAGAAAAGTTTAAGCAATAGACATTCCCACTCCTAGTGCCTGTTATGATGACATGTTGTTCACTTAACCTCCTGATGTGGCACTTATCCTTATGGAAGAAAATGTCATAACCAAGATCACATAATTGGCTTATGATTATGAGGTTGTGTTGCAACCCTTCCACATAAGCCACATTTGTGATGGTGATTATGTCATTTGAGATATTACCATAGCCTCTAGTTATCCCCTTATCAGAGCCTCCAAAGATGACCTTGGGCCCATTCTTTACTGAAGTGAATTCCTTTAATAGCTCCTTTATTCCAGTCATATTCCTGGAAAATCCACTGTCCAAGTACCATTTAGGGGAACTAGTACTTGAACTAACCTGAAATAAACACAAATCACCTTACCTTAGGACCCCAATTTTTGTTTGGTCCTAGGTTCACATTAGTCTAAAAATAACCATGCCTTCCTGCAGAATTCCTGACAGGTTGGCAACTTTTGCACACAGAAGGATTGTGTCAGCAATCTACAGCATAGTGGCCACTTTGCCACAACAACAACACTCATAAATATTGTATCTTCTTTTCTGTTTGGTACCAACATTAGGCAGTACTGCTTCCTGAATAGTGGAGAGATGTGCTGCTCTATACTTCTGTCTTCTTTCAGCAGCAGTTTGACTGAAAGACATTCTTTCTGCATGCTGTTTTGGACTTTTCTGAGAACCACCAGCTACATGTCTCTTTTCAGCCAACATGCATCTGATAGGAGCTGAGATTGCCATTCCAACCATGCCAGAAGTATCTTCTTGAGTCACTACTTTTGCTGTATGTTTTAGATTCACATCAGCATAATATCTTTAAGTTTTGGGGCTGGGGCACCAAAAGTAAATTGTCTAGGATGTGCAATTTGAATTTCCTCATGGGCATCCTTAAAGGCTCTCACATGGTTGTATCTTCCAACTTGGTTAGGGCCACATTGGTCCATACATGTGGATCTGCCATTCTCCCAGTGACTATAATAGCTTTCATGGTCATACCTGTTAGAGGGTAACAACACTCTCTGAAAAGGAATATGAGGCAATGAGGCTAGAGGCACAACTGATGCATTCCCTTTTCCCTTTCCTTTTGGATTGGAAGGTCTAGCAGGTCACTTAAATCCCAACCCTTTCTTACCAGCTTGGGTATGGTGGGTATCAATTAAGGGCCACATGGTGTTTGGCGTAGAGAATTTGCTCACTAGCAATTTCTCATTTAGGATTTCATTTTCAAGTTTCTGGATAAGTTTCTCATTTGAGACTCTTACCACAGATTAACTATCAATGATCTCCTTGAGCTGAGCTACTTGAGCAGCCATGTCAGTGAGGGACTTTTCTTAGCCTTCACACTTGCTTTTAAGACTTAGAAGCTCTTTTGCCTGTCTCTTGGCAAGTAGCTTGCATTTCTTGAATGCCTCAAGAAGTACTCCATGCTTGGCAATTATGGAGTTGACATCATCCTCAGAGTATGAATTCCCTTCATCTCTTGATGATTGAGCTTCAAAGTTTGAGCCATCCTCATGACTTGAAATAAAAGATTGTGATTTAGCATTTACCTTAGTATGACCAGGCAGTTCCTGGCTGCTTTCTTCATCAGTCATTACCATCAATCCAAGCCATTAAGCATCTTCTTCTTCATCTTCATCCACCTATGAGTCACTATCTGAGTGAGACATAGGGGCCCTGATCCCTATTCTAGTAGCAGGGTATTCTATCTGAGAAAGAGAAGTCCCTTATGCTTCTTCTTCATCACTGTCTGATCCAGAGGAAGAGTCAGACCAGGTCTTTTCCTTCTTGGCCATAAGGGACTTCTCTTTCTTCTTTCCTTTGTGGTGCTTCTTCACTCCTTCTTCTTTTCTCTTCACTAGGCAGTCAGCTACTACATTCCCAGGTTTGCTGCAGCAGAAATAAATAATATTAGAAGAATATTGTTTATTAGAGTTTGGAGCATACCTGTCCTCCTTAGAGGATTTCCATCTGTGCTATGATGAAGAGGATGGCCTTCTGTTCTTCCAATCCCCCTTCTTCATGAATTTCTGAAACTGTCTGGAGAAGGCAGAAAGGTCCTCATCAGACGTATGGTTGTTAGAGGAGCTGGACCTTGAGCTCTCAGATTCTGACTCAGCAGTTCTCATGACTGGAGAGGTATTCATTTTGCTCCTGGTTGAAGCATCAGCTCTGAAAGCCACAGATTTCTCCTTGCTCTGTGACTTACTGCTCTTCTCTTCTTCTTTCCTCCTTACTGTAAGCTGCATCTCATAAGACAGTAGCTTTCCAAACAGGGTTGGAGGTGGTGCGTCAGCTAGCTTGACCATCTCTCTGATGGCACAGATCTTGATGTCCCAATCCATCGTGAAGGACCTGAGAAATTTGTCATTCAGCTCATAGGTGCTAAAGACCCTTCCATATGTTCTCAGTTCATTGACAGTTCTGAAGAATCTTTCAAAACTTTCAGCAATGCCCTCAGACTTTCCTTATCTGAAGGCCTCATACTGCTGGTTGAGCATGGATTTTCTATCATCCCTCACCTCTTCTGAGCCCTCCATGAACACCACTAAGGTGTCCCACATCTACTTGGAGGTCTTACAGTGCAATAGATTCTGGATTGTTGAATCATCTACTACACTGGCAAAAATATTTTGAGCTCTCTTGTCCATGGAGGCAAGAAGGAGCCCATCTTTGTTCATTTCTTCATAAGACTTGGGTGTCTGGATGCTGGCATCCAGAACTTAGACTTTCATAGGGGTGAAAGGTCCCTCTTTGACTGTAATGTATTTCCTAGGGTCAGCAGCTTCCATGAATAGCCTTACCCTTTCCTTCTAGAGCACAAACCCTTTATATATGCAGATTGGTAACTTCATGACTCCCAATTCCTTGTAGTTTACACCAGACCCCATTACTTATCTTATAGCTAACCCTGGAGGTATACGCAGATTTTTAAATCCTTTTTGAGTAACCTCCCTCTAATTCCACTTGAAAGTTATTTAATTCAAGGTTAGATAATCACCTAGAGGGTGGGGGTGAATAGGTCTTTGAAGTTTTCTAAATTCTTTTGTTGTTTTCAATCAACCTATACTATCTAGGCTTGTCCTTACCACCTGTAATTAAAACAGAAAACAAGCACACAACAAACACAAGGCTTTATAGTGGTTCCCTAATTGGGTACATCCACTTTCCCTCCCACCTATCCAACTAATTTGTTGGGCAAGACACAAACTCCACCAAAATGCTCCTCAGAGCTTACGTCTCAGACCCTCAGCCTATTACATAGATTCTTAACAGAATCCAGCTCAGAACCACAAGGGTTCCTACCTCAGAGCCTTGAAGGACTCCTGCAGCTCAGTGATCCACTGATCACCTACCTCAACCATATTTCTGAGGCCTACACTCACGCTCTTCAGCCCTACAGCTTTAGGCACACAGCCCTACTCTCAGAGTGCTGCAACACTCCTACAACTCAGTATCGTTCCAGGTACATACAACTCAGCCTCCTCCAAGGGATACAACTTAGTGACATACTTGTCACCTACAACTTAGTGACACTCCAGTCACATACCTCAGACAGAAGGCCCTACACTCAGGCTGGGAGGACAACCCTACTTCAGATCCACACTTGGATCCTACCTCTGAGAGCAACACTCTCCTACCTCAGGTACTTAAGCCATACAGCTCAGATCCTTACTTGGATCCTACCTCAGTGCCCCATTAGAAAACCTACCTTAGTGACAAATTTATAACCTACCTCAGTCCCAAAGTGCACTACATACAGATTCAGATCTACTGAATCCTACAGGGAGTTAATACAAAAAAAACTAACTCAGAGAAGTATCTCTGACTCAACTTTGCTGGACTGAGCAAATATCAGTCCAGCCCACTTACTGTAGAAGGAATCAGTGTTCTTCTACAACTCACACTTTTCTGCTGCACAAATAAGAAATAACTTGCTTGCGAATGGTAGAATCAGCTTCTCTATTCTTGGAAGAACTATCTTGCTAAGCTTGAAGAGCTCGGCTAACTTTCGTTTCCTTGGCGGCTATCCCTGATGGACTTTAGCTTTCAATCTTGGTGGAGAAGATGATGTCCAGCCGTCTTTCTCTATTTCTCCTTTTATATTTTTTGTGTTTGATCCTTTTGTATTCGTTAACCCTAATCCATTTACAGTTTCCTTTTTATATGCGTTGATTTGAATCAACAGTACAATAGAATGTGGTCCCACCAAGGATTGGTGAGCGCCATCTCCATCAAAAAGGGACAAAACATCTTTCGGCGCTGTAGCAGCTTTCCCGCAACAGCTTCCTGTAATTTTGACTTTGATGACGTCAGCAGTGGTCATCAACATTCAGACTTAGAAAATTTTCCAGAATTCCATCAAGCATTGAGTGATGTTAAGATACTCAATGCCATCAGCCTTGGATCTCAGCGCTTCTGAACATAGAAATTTCTCTGGCTTTGTCTCAGTGGTTTTGTCTCAGCGCTCTCAGCAGTTTTTCATTATTAGCTGAGACATGCCTTTGTCTCAGCGCTTTCTTCTTTTTAGCTAAGACAAGTTTCTATCTCAGCGATATCTTCACAGCTGTCTCAGCAGTTCTTGCTTTTAACTGTCTCAGCGCTTTCATCTTCATTAGAAGCGTTGAGTGAACCTATGTAACACCCCCAAATCCCAAGATTTGGTTCAGGTTGGGCAACACAGCCCGGGACACGGACGTGTCCCAAGCAGTGTCCGGCTCTGTATAGCTGAGTAGCCTGTCGAGTGCTCCACGAAATACACTCGACGAGTTCTTGAGAGGGAACATGCCCTATGACATGGGCGTGTCCGAGGGCATGTACTCCTCTGGTTCGTCGAACTCCACTCGAGTAAATGAGCTCGACAATCCTTGAGTAGGGAACATGGCCTGCGACGCGGGCATGTCAACTGTGACACGGGCGTGTCACAGGGCTGTGTCCTTCTCTGGATTTGTCCAAGTCATTGAGGCGTTGTGAATACAGGGTGGAAACATGTGTGTCTCTGGGCACACGGCCTGTGATACGGGCGTGTCACATGTCCGTGTCCTGTTCGAGTTGAATCGATTGTGTGCCGCTTGAGGTACACGGCCACAGACACGGTCGTGTCTAAAGGTGTGTCAGGGCATACAGCTTGTGACACGGGAGTGTCACTTGACCGTGTCCTGCTCTGGGTTTGTTAGTTGTGTGTTGCTTAAGGTACACGGCCTGTGACACAGGCGTGTTACAGGCCGTGTCAGCCCAAAATAGACATGTGTGGGCGATTTGTGGCCGTTCATTTCCTTCATCCGGGATCTAATGGCTCAGGCTTATCCCTGCTGGTTAATATCCAGGAATGAGAAAGAGATTCTCATTGAGTTTGGGTTATTCTCTCTCTAAAAGATTAGAGAGAAGGGAGAGCAACGAGGAGGTGGACATAGGGATCCGGCGATCGGTGGAGCTTCCGAGTTCCGAATCGAGATCTGAGGCCAGATTTGTAGAGGCAAGGCCGCTGCGGTGCTTTCCAACTTTCTAGATTTCCATGGCTCCAAAGAGATCGTCAAGGGTAACGATCTTCCTTCTTGTACATGTGAAGTCCTTCTTTTGGCATGTGCATGGGTTTCCCTCACCAGAGGGTGGATGGCAAAGGGATTTCCTTGGGTTTATTCTTGGAATCCCCAATAGTTTTCATATAGATCCGGAAATGTGTAGTACGGAATAGGAATGCTGTGTGAAGCCTATCTGGATAGGTTGGTCTGGATTTTTGATGTTTCATTTGCACACCGGAGAAGACTCCACGGTTAAACGTGTAGTTTGTAGGGTCGAAGGGTTGGACCTGTGAAGGGCAGTAACAGGAAGTACTGGAATAGTAATCCAGGAAAATACCCTTATGATGCTTGTGCTGTGTGCTATGGCAAGACCATTTTTCTGGCAATGCAGGATGCTACAGGGTTTGGGGCGGAGTTGGGTGCAGAAAGTGAGTTCTGCGGAACCCGCTAAGCGATCGTGAGAGATGATAGCATGAACTCCCCTTGTTGATTGTGAAGCCAGTCTGTGGTGGACATTGTGGCTATTGTGCAGCTAGTGCTTGATGGACAATGTGGCTATTGTGAAGCCAGTCCTTGGCGGACAATGTAACAACCCCTATCCGTCACATAATATATAGCAGTAGGTCCGGCCGGGGCCTGACGCCATATACCACAGACAGACCGGGCGGTTACACAATGAAAACCAACCAACTAATATCAACGTCCTACACAGAGCATTCTAGCGAAGCAATTAAAATAGTTGCATTAATAAAGAACCCAACACGAGCATGAATGTCCACTAACAAGCCACGGAATGAACGTACAGATACACAAGTATAATGGCCTTATGACCTTACAATTATTTACTCAAATAGAAGTGTTCTTCCAAACCTCGGCACGCAGTCCGGCCGTACATGAATAAAAGAAAACAATAAGCATTAGGCCTTCGAGGGCCAACATAGTAACTTGGGCTTTAGCCCGCTATTTATCGCTCGGCTCCGCAGCACCTACAAGCACAATCCACCGCAACGGTGGCAAACCAAAGCAACGGTCAGCAATGCTGACCAAATTATAACGATCCCGTCCCCAACTCGGGGCGGCGATGCTCCTTCCCTGGACTTTATTAGCATAACCAAGTAGTATATTTATACATTGCATCACAGGCATTGGCACGCACGGCCACACGCCCCGTGTACTCAAGGCACATTCTCGGTGAACCGTTCATTGTCACGTCAATTTAAGTCATAGACACCCCGGTCTCACCACCGCCACTTTGACGGCCAAACTATGAGCATTTTGTCTTCCCGACATGAGTCACGTCAATTTAAGCCATAGACCATTGAATACCCTCATCTATGCCAACGACTCACACCGAACGACATAGAACGGGTATGGTTCCGCCTAACCCATGCTCACATCGCAACGACAATTTAAGCCATATGCGCGGGTCAAACTTCTCCGAGTCCCGTTTTCGTCACACAGTTCACATAACCCGGTTATGTTCAAGTTGGCTCCCAGGCCACCATGTTAGCGGAATCACGCATCCACCCAATCTTCTGGGTGCGCCTTGGAGTTAATCCCCAAGGCTCCCTGTTGCAATCTACCACGTAGAAAACCCGAAAAACAAACATTCACACGGAGTCTTCTCCCGCCATTTATGCAATGCAACATCACCGATCCAGACCAACTTGTACGGGTAGGCTTCACACAACATGCCTATATCTATTCTCAATTACGGACTCTATATGTACACAATGGGGACTATTCATGTCTACCTGAAGGAATGCCTCAAACTCACAGCAAACTCGCGAGAGCGGGCTTCCCTAAGCAAAAGAAGTAGAGCTTCACATGTTCAAGAAGAGAATCTTTACCCTAGCGTTCTTCCTTGGCACCATGGAAATGTACGCGGATGAAAAGCACCACAATCTCCTTGCCTCCGTAGATCCAAAGTCGGCTCGCGATTTGGAGCTCTGAAGCTCCGTCGGTGACCGGATCTAGGCTTCTTCTTCCTCCTTTGCTCTCCCTCTCTCTAGACTTATAAAAAGAACCACTCAAGTGAAATGAGGGTTTCAAAGGCCCAATCCCGGGTATATCCAAGTATTAGCAGCCCCCAGCCGTCGAATACCAAATTAAAGAAACGAAAGGCCACGATTCGGGCCTGAAATGCAAAACCTAGGCCGAACACGGCCTCCGACATGCCCATGTACAGGGTCGTGTCCCCCATTCACCGTCAAAATCGACGCGTCTCAAAAAACACACGGGCACCCGACACGCCCATGTTCGACCTGACATGCCCGTGTCAGCCTGTACATGCCCGTGTTCCTGGGCGTGTTCCTCCATCAACACAGGACCAACACCAACCAGAGACTCACACGGGTCTTGGACACGCCCGTGTCCTATTTGACACGCTCGTGTCAAACACGAACATGCCTGGGCTCCAGGTCGTGTTCACTGTCTTGACATTTCGTCGAGCGTAGTTCGTCGACCACATGATACGGCCTTGCACACGCCCGTGTCCTAAGCCGTGTTCCCTCTCTCGACACATCATCGAGCGAAAATCGTCGACTTCCCTGGCAGATCGTCGACACGAGCTCGACACGCCCTGAGACACGCCCGTGTCTCAGGCCGTGTTCGCTGCACAACGATCGTCGACTCCAGAATTCGTCGACCTCTCGGCCAAATCGTCAACCCAAACATGATACGCCCTGGGACACGCCCGTGTCCGAGGCAGTGTGCCCCCTGCAAAATTCCAAATTTGGCCCAGAACGCCTCTCGTCGCTCTTTTGAGTTTCGGGGCGTTACAACTATCTCCCTCTTAAAAGAATTTCGTCCACGAAATTACATAAAGGAAAGAAAAGCGTAAAACTTAAACGGTACCTGAGCAAAACAACTCCGGGTACTCCTCAAGCATAGTCGACTCTCGCTCCCAAGAGAGATCCTCCCGACCGCAATTGTCCCAACGAATCTTGACCATCCTGATCTCTTTATTGCGTAGCCGCTTGACTTCTGAGTCCTCAATACATACGGGCTTGACCTTCGTCGTCAACCCACTATCGACCGGCACTTGATCGACCGTGATCACTTGAGTAGGCTCTTGCACCACCTTCCATAACACTGATATATAGAATACATCATGTAGACCACTAAGCTCCACTAACAGCTTCAACCAGTACGCTGCTTCACCAATCCGCTCCAGAACCTCAAACGGTCCAAGGTACCTCGGGCTTAGCTTCTTGAAGCGCCGCACCCGCGAGACACCCTTGAATGGCTTGATCTTCAAGTACACCCAATCGCCAATAGTGAACTCCACGTTACTGTGCTTGGCATTATTTTACTTAGCCTGGCGGTCCTGAGCGATTAGCAACCTCTCCCGAATGGTTCTCACAAAAGATGTAACATCATCCACCTCTTGGCACTTGTACAACTTTGACTCACCCATTTCCAACCAAGACAATGGCGTGTGACATCTTCTACCATAAAGGGCCTCGAAGGGCGCCATTTGTATGCTCGCCTGGTAGCTATTATTGTATGCGAACTCCACCAAGTATAGATGATCTTCCCACTGCTTTCCAAAGTCCAGGACACACATGCGAAGCATGTCTTCCATTGTCCTATTGACCCTCTCGGTTTGCCCATCCGTCTGCGGATGGAACGCTGTGCTGAAACTCAGCTTCGTTCCTAACATCTGCTGCATAACCCTCCAATCGTTGGATGTGAACAGCCCATCTCGATCACTCACGATGCTGCGGGGCACACCGTGAAGCCGTACTATGTTATCCACATACAACTTTGCCAATTTCTCAACCGGATCATCCTTCCTATGTGGAATGAAGTGTGACACCTTCGTTAGACAATCTACGACCAACCAAATGGCGTCGTTCCCTTTTTGCGACCGTGGCAACCCGTGCACAAAGTCCATAGTAATGTCGTCGAACTTCCACTCTGGAATATGCAAGGACTTCAATAATCCTCCCGGCTTTTGGCACTCCGCTTTCACCAAGGCGCAAGTTTGACACTTCGCCATGTAGAGCGCCACATCCTTTTTCAGTCCTGGCCACCAGAACAATTTCTTAACATCGCGGTACATCTTCGTGCTCCCCGGGTGAATTGAGTACTTGGTATAATGCGCCTCGTACAAAAATTCTACCCGCAAATTGCCCATGTTTGGGACGCACAGACGACAGTCCTTCCAAAGCAATCCATCCTCAATGACGAATTCGGAATTTGACCCATCCAAAGCTTCAACCATGATCTGCTTCAAGTGGCCATCCAAATCCAAAGCTTGTCGAATCCGACCAGCCGGTTCATACTGGACTTCAGTCCAATATAATAATGCTTCAGCACTTGACTGCTTATCCACGCAAAAGATCTCCAATGCCTCCAACTCCCGAACCAACCGCTCGTCATGGATCGACAGCCAATTGGCTTGAGCTGGGGCCCGGCGACTCAATGCGTCCGCAACTGCATTGCTTTTTCTAGGCACGTAGTGGATCTTGGATGTATAGTCCCCCAGGAACTCCATCCACCTACGCTGCCGCATGTTCAGATCTTTCTAATCCAACAAATATTTCAGGGTCTTGTGATCAGTGTAGATATCAATCTTCACACCATACAAATTATGTCTTCACAGCTTCAAGGCAAAAATCACGGCCGCTAACTCCAAGTCATGGACTGGATAGTTCCTCTCGTGCACCTTCAGCTATCTCGAGCCATACGCTATAACGATTCCATGCTGCAGTAGCACGCAACCCAAACCACTGCCCGAAGCATCGTTATAAATCCCAAAGCCTTCGGTCCCACTCGGCGAACTCAACACAGGCACCGTGGTCAACCGACACTTCAACTCCTCAAAAGTTCGTGCGCACTCCGGCGTCCAAACGAACTTATGCTCCTTCCTCATCAAAGTAGTGAGAGGTAATGCTATCCGCGAGAAGTTCTCTACGAAGCGCCTGTAATAGCCGACAAGCCCCAGAAAACTCCGGACTTCCGCTACCGTAGCACGCACAGGCCACTCTCGTATCACAATAATCTTCGCCGGGTCCACCGCAATTCCCTCTCCACTCACTATATGACCGAGGAACGCCACTGAGGACAACCAAAACTCGCATTTCGAGAACTTGGCGTACAATTGATTCCTCCTCAGCGTCTCCAATACCAAGTGAAGATGCCTGAAGTGATCCTCCTCACTCTGCGAGTACACCAAAATGTCGTCGATGAAGACGATCACAAAATGGTCCAAGTACTCCCGAAAAGTCCTGTTCATCAAATCCATGAACACCGACGGCGCATTGGTTAGCCCAAACGGCATGATCGTAAACTCGTAATGCCCATATCTCATACTGAATGCTGTCTTAGGGATATCACTCTCCCTTATTCTCAGCTGATAGTAACCGGACTGGAGGTCCAACTTTGAGTACACCGTCGACCCGACTAACTGATCAAAGAGATCATCAATCCTCGGGATCGGGTACTTGTTCTTTTCCGTTAACTTATTTAGCTCTCGATAATCGATACATAGCCTCAAGCTCCCATCCTTCTTCTTAACAAAGAGGACCGGTGCGCTCCAAGGCGAAGAACTTGGACGCATATATCGTAGCTCCCACAACTCTTGAAGTTGCACCTTTAGCTCTGTCATTTCCTTAGGCGCTAGCCAATACGGAGATCGTGACACAGGCTTTGCACCTGGCACTAGCTCAATCGTGAAATCTATCTCCCGCTGCGGCGGGGCTCCAGGAAGATCACTAGGGAACACATCAGGGTACTCCGATACCACTGAAATATTATCCAACATAGGATTTGGCTTTGTATCTTCCACTAGCATAAAGAACAGCTCTGCTCCAGCACAAACCGCCTTCACCACCTGAAGGGAATACATCAACGTCTTGCTTGACCCTTTCAAGCCCGTAAAAGTCGTCTCACGACCTGATCCCAACTTGACTTCCTTGCGACCGCAATCAATATAGGCTTGCTGCTCCGAGAGCCAGTCCAAGCTAAATATAACATCGAACTCCACCAGCAGTAGTAAAGACGCTTGTAGATCGAACTCTTGATTCCCAATGTGAATCTTAACGCCACAGATTTTATCCGCGCGCATCGAACACCCATTCGGTAACAACACATCCACCTTGTCTTTCGCCATCGAAGAAGGTACTCCGATGTGCGATATGAATCCTTCGGACAAGAAGGAGTGTGAAGCTTACGTATCAAAGAGTGCTCTTGCCGGATTCTCACAAATCAAAACAAATCCTAAACAAGAAGTTGTAAGGTAACACGCACATAACAAGTATAAAATAATTTGACTTGATATAAATTTAAACCATACCTGTCACCACATCTACTTGTTTAATGGTCTCCTATTGGCCAAGATTATAAACCCTTGGTTGAGCCGGAGCATAATGGGATGCGGTTGACTCCATCACCTTACCCTTTTCTTCATAAGTTGCTCCCGGCTTCCTTTTGGACTTGGGACGCCCGCTCAAGCAGTCACGGGCAAAGTGCCCCGGCTACCCACGAGTAAAACATGCACCCGGGGTCCGACCCGTAGTCGCCCCCGAAGCACTGGAAGAAGGAGCTGAACCCGAAGTCCTAGCCTTCTTAAAGAACTTACGGTACCCAGACTTTGAGGTAGTCTGCACCTTGAACTCAGACTACTTATCACCAAAGCTTTTCTTTGCTTGTACATTCTTCATTTCTTTTTCCAAAGAGCGGGCCGTGTTGACCAGGGTCAAGAAGCCCTGTGTCATCAGTCCCGAGAGTAGTAGCCTCAAGTCATCTCTCAGACCTTCATAGAAACAGTTGGTCTTACGCTCCTCATCCGCGAATGTAGAGCTAACATACCGACCCAATCGAGTAAACTCCTGGAGATACTCATCCACGCTACTCTCACCTTATACCAACCTTTGGAACTCATTCTCCAAAGCTACCCTCTGTACTAAAGGGAGGTACCTTGCCAAGAACAGTCTCGAGAACTCCTCCATCGAGACGTCTGTAAGTTGTCTTCCTCTAAATAGATGCATCTTCAAACCATCCCACCACAATGTAGCATCTCCATCCAACAGGAACGTAGCTATAGTGGTCATCTGCCACTCCTCCGTCTCAATTGCTGTCAAGACTCTCTTCACTCGGGAGAGCCAATCTTCCGCTTGCGATGGGGTTCCCAACCCCGAGAACATTGGAGGATTAAAGCTCATAACATGTTTGACCTGTCACTCAGTTGCCCTCCTCGGCACCAACAGATCCACTACTACCTGCTCCACACTTCTCGGCTCAACCTCTGGAAGAGGTACCTGCTCCATCGCAGGAACGGGTTGCTGCATTTGCCTCGCAGGCTGTGCATTGATCATGGCAAACACTGCTTCGGCAAACAATCGTATGGTTTCAGCCGATGGAGGTGTTGCAGGAGCATCGTTTGGTGTACTACTAGCCTCAGAAACTCGGCGTTCTGACAGCCCAACACCACTTTTGGTCACCTATATTTATACAAAACACCGTTAAGCGACCAAACAAAATTGCAAACATCAATTATAGGAACACACAGGTTCCTCAAACACGTGTATTTTCAATCCTAAGTGGACATTCATGGGTTTTTTGATGTTATAACGATGACGCACACATATGTGCTCACCACCCCTTAAAAGAATTCGCCCACGAATTCATTTAAGCCCGACTAAAACCAGTAGTATGATACCAAATTTTAACACCCCTTATCCATCACATAGCATATAGCAGTAGGTCCCGCCGGAGCCCGACGCCATATACCAAAGACAGACCGGGCGGTTACTCAATGGAAACCATCCAACTAATATGAATGTCCTATACAGAGCATTCTAGCGGAAGAAATTAAAATTGTTGCATTAATAAAGAACCAAACACGAGCATGAATGTCCACTAACCAGCCACGGAATGAACGTACAAATACACAAGTACAATGGCCTTAAGGCCTTACAATTGTTTACTAAAATAAAAGTGTTTTTCCAAACCTCGGCACGCAGGCCGGCCATATATGAATAATAGAAAACACTAAGCATTAGGCCTTCGAGGGCCAGCATAGCAACTTGGGATTTAGCCCGCTATTTACGCTCGGCTCCGCAGCACCTACAAGCACAATCCACC